>JABXWE010103479.1:0-27673 GCA_014611495.1 Limonius californicus | reverse complement strand
TAGTCAAGTTATAAAACAAAATGTTACTAACTAACAATAGAATCCACTGTTGTATTTCTAATTAATATTTGCATTTTTTTTAACACTTCCTCTCAAAAATTAATTAACTAAGTATAGTAACAAAAACATTTGAAAACCATTTGCATAATAAAATAAAACAAACACAATTCATACATTTGCTACTTTACATAGGACAGGTCATTCCGAGTAAATTTCTTAATGTTTGAAAACGTACACGAGCTAAAGGTTTAGTAAAAATATCAGCAATTTGGTGTTCACTGCTAACGTGTTCAACAAATAGCGCACCTTCACTGTATTTCTCACGCACAAAATGGTACCGCACTGCTATGTGCTTTGATCGTTTGTGAAATTCAGGATTCTTCGCCAATTTTACTGCACTTGCATTATCCACTAGAAGCGTGGGAATCACCTTTGACATTTTAATTTCTGAAATTAACCGTTCCAACCAAACCAACTCCTTGGCTCCTTCACTCGAGGCCACGTATTCTGCTTCGGTGGTTGATAGCACGACACATTTTTGCTTTTGGCTCATCCATGTTATCGCAGCACCTGAATACATGCTTACTACACCTGTCCTGGAGTGACGTGTTGTTGCATCACCTGCAAAGTCTGCATCACTGTATGCATCGATTTTGTCCTCATTAGGATCTTGTCGATACAGCAATCCGAAGTCCGAAGTTCCTCGTAGGTATCTGAATATTCGTTTTACTGCAATCCAATCTGAGGTTCCTGGTTTATCCAGGTTTTGTGAAACCATACTGACTGCATACGATATATCTGGTCGTGTAGCCGTTGTCAGGTACATCAATGAACCTACAGCCTGTCTGTATGGAACATCTTCTGTGATTATTGTGTGTTCCTGCTGTGTACTGCTGCAGTCAAATGGCGTTGACACAGGATTTGATTCTGCCATCTCAAATTTTTGTAGAATTCTATCAGTGTAGGCTTTCTGTCCGATGAATACTGAACCGTCCTTCTGCTGTGTGATTTGAATTCCTAGAAAACAATTTAATGGACTTACAGTTACTTTAAATTCTAGTTTCAAATCATATAAAAAAGGTTGAATCACATTTTCATCAGTACCAGCCACTAGTCCATCATCTACGTAAACTGCAACAAGTAATTTTCTCTGATTCTTCACACGTATAAATAGACAAGAATCAGCAGCACTTTGAATAAATCCACGACTGCACATGAACACAGCAAACCGCTGATTCCAGCAACGTGGAGCTTGTTTCAGTCCGTACAAACTACGTTTTAGTTTGCATATTCTTCCTGTACCATCATCGTATCCCTCGGGCTGTTTCATATACACTTCTTCTTGTAGCTCACCATACAGGAATGCTGTGCTTACATCGAATTGGGCCAGGCTAAGATTTTCGGACACTGCTACAGCCAATACTGTTCGGACTGTATCGAAACGAGCTACCGGACTGAACGTTTCATTGTAATCGACTCCGGCCTTTTGTGAGAACCCCTTGGCCACCAGTCTTGCCTTAAAACGATTGACACTTCCATCTGTGTTGGTTTTAACTCTCAGGACCCATCGATTGTTGATAACTTTCTTCCCAGGTGGTGGATCCACTAGCTGCCAAGTGTCATTTTCTGCCAACGAATTTATTTCGTTGTCCATGGCCTCCTTCCATTCTGTCGCATTGTCTGAAATCATTGCAGAATTATACGAATCGGGTACAAAGTGCTCTGCAAAGAAAACATAATCTTGTAAATAAGCAGGTCTTTGAATATTTCTTTGACTCAACGTTCTCCTGGTGGGCTCTTCATTTTTTTCAACTACTTCCTCTGCAACTTCTGGTGGTTGTTTAACTGGCGTTACCTCCTGTACAACATCACACTGAGTTGTCGAATCCTTTTTATCGACCAATACCTCAACTGTTCGTCGTAGAATATCTTCCCGCTCAAAAACAACGTCTCGGCTTGTAACAACTTTATTTTCTGCTTCAAGCCATACCCGAAAACCGTCTCGTTCTCCGCAGTAACCAACAAAACGCCCAACAGAACTTTTCTTGTCCCACTTTTGTCTTCGTTGTTTAGGCACATGAACAAAGCACTTCGTGCCAAAAACACGCAAATGTTCAATGTCATAAACGTCCTTACGAAACCACAATTCACAGGGTGTTTTATTGTCTATTTTAGTGGCACCGGTACGATTTAACACATGCGTTGCAGTATTCACTGCCTCGGCCCACAGCTTCGTAGGTAGATTCTTCGTGTGAATCATCGACCGCGCACTCTCAACCAATGTTCGATTCTCGCGCTCAGCTGCACCGTTTTGTTCAGGGGTATAGGGCATTGACCTCCGACAGTTAATACCCTTCGACTGCAATAAAACTTTTACTTCCGCATTGTCAAATTCTTTGCCACCATCACTGAGGAATTCTTTTATCACATGTCCCGCTACACTTGCTTCGTTTAGAAAAGTTTTTAAGCAATTTGCAACTTCCGATTTAGCTTTGAGAAAAAATACTCGTCTGAACTTGGAGAAATCGTCCTTGAAACATACAAAGTACATTGCACCTCCAATTGATGCTTCTTGCATTGGCCCGCAAACATCTGCATGAATCAGTTCTCCCGGGGTAGTAGGGCGATTCTTTCTTGCACTGAAGCTTTCCCGATGTTGCTTGCCAAACATGCACCCGTCACAGAATTCTTCATCTACTTGCACATTTATTCCACGTCGTTTGAGCACTTTCATTATTTGTTGCTTGTTTTGATGACACAAGCGCTCGTGCCATAACTGTAAAGTTTCAGCCTCAGATGCCTGGTAGACTTCTGCTGCTTTCTCGGGAATGCTAATTCGCATTTCTAATACGTACAACCCCCTCGCAGTTCTCGTTCCAGTTAGACGAACAACACCATTTTTTTCAAATGTACAACCGTTTTTCGTTGCACTGAAATGGAAACCCTTGTCGATAGTCTGGCCTATGGAGAATAAATTCCTGCTTATCTCTGGAACATACCACACATTTGTTAAGTGATTTTGCTGCCATTTTCCGTTGACTTTCATTTCCACATTTATTGTGCCAGCTCCATATGCTAAGATGACATCACTATTACCAATTTGTACTTGTTTGGGAATTGCAAATTCTTCATACGTACAAAAATAACCTCGTTGTTTTGTCATATGCGCAGACGCTCCTGAATCTGCCAACCACGGGTTCATGGTTTCTTCTGCACCGGCGGCTGTGCCTACGAACGCGCATCCGGGTGAATTAGAATTTCCCGCTAAGCTCGAACTTTTCTTATCTGCTGTCCCTTTTAACGGACAAGCATTCGCAAAATGACCTATTTTGTGACACTTAAAGCATTTTCTTTTACCCCCTGCTGCCTTTTCTTTGATTTTGCTGCCATTGTGAGATTTCGCCACAAATGCCGCCGATTCGTTTCGTTGCTCGGGTAATCGCATTTCTATTAGCCGCAACCGCTCTGTCAGCTTGTTTATAGTTCTGTCCTCCAGAGGAACCGATTCCCATACGCTCTTAAATTCAAAGTATTGGGACGGCAAGGTTGACATAATTCTGCTCATTAACAACAGATCATGCAATTCGGAATTAACCAACCTTCTTAATTCACCGTTTAGCTCCCGAAAATTTCGCTGAAGATGAGCTACATGAGTAGCAATGTCTTCGTTTGGAATTTTTTCACGGCTGAAGAATTGTTCCATTAATCGATCGAGCCGCTGTCCAGAACTTTGTTCATAAACCGAAAGTAGCTTTTCCCAAATGGCTTTCGCTGTTTCGCACGTGGCTGTTAAATCCACGTTAGCGCCATTCATGTTACCCACCAGGATTAACTGTGCTTGGGCATCAATTTTCTGGAAAACTTTCAACTTGGCTTCGTATGTCGCCAGAGCTCCATCTGCAGGCGCTGGTACCGCGCTTGGTTTTACGGGCTCCAAGCACGTTCCATTTACATAACCAAGCACCTCGTGGTGGCGTAACAGTAATTCTATTTGCCTTTTCCACTTTGCCCAGTTTCCCGTACCTTCAAGTTTATCAATTTGAACCTTGTAGAAATCCATTATTGTCTCTTCAACAATAACGCGTTCACACAAAAGAAATATAACACCTAAACGAAAAACGTGTTCAATGTCACTTCGCGCGATTTCACTGAAAAAACAAATCGCTTCAAATCTCTTTCATCCGCGCACTAAACGTTCTGGGCACATAACCTATTGTTAATAAAACAATCAATGAGAGAGATTTGTAAAGAGGTTTTAATTAAACACATACGTTGCAATTATATTTTTCAGGTAAACTTTACAAGAGAACCACCTACTTGAAGCGTTTAAAAGAAACTGTGGTTTCTTACATCTTACCAACTCACAAAAAGATAGTCAAGTTATAAAACAAAATGTTACTAACTAACAATAGAATCCACTGTTGTATTTCTAATTAATATTTGCATTTTTTTTAACATTATTCAAGTCTGCACCTAGTACCAGGCACAGTTGGCCGCCCCGGGCAGTGGCCGCAAGGGGCCGGCGCCCCGCTTTGGCCCCCCCTTGGCGCGGCCCTGTTGCAGTGTCTACTACCTACTTCAAAAACATTTACTAATATAATCGGGGTGATAAGCATTACAGTTTTGGTTGCATTTTGACATGGTTCAATCAATCAAATTCAATTTTACTGTTATCATCTCTGCATTATTTCGTACTATAATTTAGTGTAGCGTATTTTCAATGTAGAAGATACGTTGTAACGTGCTACTCCTTGCGCCTAGTTGCTTTAGGTATACAATAGAACCTGCAAAAGTGACCACCTCTATATTATGACCATCTGGTTAAAGTGACCAGTTTTTCCCGGTCCCTGCCAAAATCCTATCTTTTTAATGTACCTTATTTCCTATATAGTGACCACCCGCCTATTGTGACCAGTGACCGGTACCAACAAATACATCCATTTAAAATCTATCTCCTTAATGTGACCAGCTCAACTACTTTTCCAAAATTCCAAGTAGGATATTGCAATTAGTATACAATAAACCACCTGCAACATCTGCTTACCATTTTAAGTTGTAAATCCTATACCTACATACAATAGAGCACTTAAAGAAATTCTTTCAAGGTTGAAGCCTGGCATTCCTTAATACAATTAAAATGCAGGATTTTATGTCATTGGTACTATGGGGCTTGGATCTTATTGAAGGTCCGAGCACCAAATTAATTCGAATCAGAAGAGAAAATTGGAGAGCAAGATTTATTTACGTCTGTACAAGATTATGGAATTATGTAACCATGTAAACAAAATAAAAATGAAAAACCTTAACAGCCCCACTAACTAGATGAACGAGCACTACAGTACATTACAATCCTAATGATGGAGTTTTCTGAAAAATGATTGTAACGATTCACTTCTGGGGTAGCTTTAGTTAACGATTAGAATGTTATGAACGTTAATCCTTGCATTCCTATTTAAAGGTTCCTTCAGTCAGAAATCATTCTGTTTTTAATTTTACTTTCTGCGAGTAAAGTGCTAAAAAGGCCATGACCATTCATCTTGAAGTGTTAGTTTATCAGATTCCAGCAATACGCGGAACGCCCAATAAACCTTGTCCCTTGAAAATGGTTAAGGTAATAAACTGCACTTAATGGAGATATTGGCTCCAATTTATCAAGCAAAGGGGAAAATGAGTGAACTAATTTGTGAAAAACGATTAAATAGTAGTAAACAAAGGACTTTGGAAAGTTTTTTAAACAATAGTTTATTTGTCTGAGATGTAGCAGTAGTAGCACCTACGTCTGTACATACATATGTATGTATGTACATATTTATGTCAACACGTTTATGTAATTTAGTAGATATATGTATCACCATCTATAAGTTTATCGTTTTATTTTGCGTGTATCAGTAAAATCGAATGAGCTACTAGGAATTTAATTTTCTATAAATATTATATTATATAATATTATTTTTGAGTTCTCATAGGTACACATGTTCTAGGATTTTTATTAGAAGTCGTTCTAAGGCTTGAGAAGTTTCCCAATTTAATTTTCAAGACTGCAATTGTGGAATTTTAAATATCGATAGTAGTGATACGAATTCCAGGTAGTTATCCCGATTTTTGTGCTAATCTCGTTGAGAAAGTTTTATTTGCCAGTTTTACATCTTTTGGTAAGCTTGGAAACATCAAAATCCTATTGTTTTATTTCTAAGTCATTTGAATTTATTTAGGCGAATACGATACGGCCGATATTATCTATCGTAAATTAAAATAAAGGAGATCCTGGAGATATTTCGACGCGATTAGAGTTTATCTTCCGCATGCAGAATGCATCTGATGCAGCGCAATTCGAACTATCAGCGGCGTTGATAAGCATTACAGGTGTGCCCGTTCCGATTATATTTAATTATTAAATAAATGTTTGATTGTACGAGAGAGATTCGGAAAACTAATTTAACTAGAAAGGGGTCGTCGTCAACATTATTCTTTATCTATAAATTGATGGTTGGATAATTAAGTTTTATAATTAGTGTGATTTCAGTTTCAATCAAAGATAATTTTTTTTTGTTTATATGTAATATTACGAAATCTTGGTTATGTTTGTCAAATGGTCGACAGTGTACACAAATATTTTTTATTTAAAACTCAACAATTAGAGGGAATATTGCGAGAAGTTTTCATTTTGATTAACGAATGCGTCAGTACCTAATATTATAATTTAGGTACCTACCGTAAGTTCAAAAAGTATTTACATAAGGGTTGGCCATGGAAAATAAAAGTAATGTCTAATGCAAGCTTTAAAATCCATTAACTGTCATCACTGTTGTTGTCGTCATAAGTTTATATTGAAAATTCAATTAAGTTACAATTATAATGGTTTTTACAATAGAACACGAAACATTTATGAATATGATTGAATCATATTTTCGAAATGGTGTTCGAGAGAACGGCAAATGGATTTACAGTGCGGTGCCATGTTTAGAAGAATTTCGGCAACAATTTCCAGATATTGCTGTCCTTGAAGGAGATTTTTACAGCGCACTTAGAAGTTGTGTTGATGTATTCCGAGATACAGGGAGCATTATCCATAGAGATAGAGGTGAAAGGCCAAGAGTTCGTACTCAAAATACAATTGATGATGTTCGTCAACGTTTGAACGAGCAACCCGCTAATCACTACGTACACTTTCGCAAGGGACTGGTTTATCATTAAGAACCTGCCATATATTGTCAAAAAAAATTTAATGCTGTTCCCATACAAAATTCTTGCTTTACATGAGTTGCTGCCAGCAGATCACAACAGGAGAATTTTGTATTGTCAGTGGTTCCAACAAAATTTAATGAACAACGACGAATTGCTAAATTTAACGTTTTTTTCTGACGAGGCCTGGTTCACCCTTTCGGGTATATAAACTTACAAAATATGAGGTTATGAAGTGCTGCAAATCCACATACTTTTCGCAAATCTCCCCTGCACCCGTTACAAGTTGGTGTTTGGATTGCTGTGTCGAAGACGTATTATCGGACCTATATTTTTCCACGAAACTGTTACTGCTCAGAGATACGGGAATATTGTACGTGAATTTATTAATCAGCTTTATAAGGATAAGCTCCAGCAAAGCTACTTCCAATACGATAGCGCGACGGCCCACACCGCTCAAGAGACCCTCAATTACCTTCATGAATTTTTTGACGATCAAATAGTTAGTTTACGTTCAAATCCAGAATTTCCACCTAGATCACCAGGCTTGACTATTTTAGATTACTTTATATTCCCTTATCTGAAAAATAATGTATACAAGACCCCTTTTAACAATATTGTTATGAACCCAATATTCAAAATTAAATTATTATTGCTTCATAGCTGTTGTAATGTGATTTCAATTACTTGCATACACGTTTATGTTGCAAGTAGTGAGATCATTTTACACCGCAAATTCAAAGGACATTAGAATATTAAATTAGGCAATGCGGAATAAGTAATACGCTTGATAAGGGAAATTGACTAATAACCAGGTCATCGCTTATGGGTGCAAAAGGGGATTTATAAAAGGACACTTAAGATTGAATTAGCCAATAGTAGATAGTGAATAGTGAGCAGTTGTTGGTGGGTGTTTAATAGAAGAGAATAACAAACCTAGCAATAGCGCTGTACCTGTCTGTATTATTGTTGAGTAGTTTAGTATAATGTTTTAGAATAAGTTGTCATAGTCTTGTAGTACGTACTAATTAATAAACCCAATCATTTTATATAAGGGTAGTTGTTTCTCTGGTGATCCCGGAGATAACGGCAAAGGGCTCCTTATCAGTTACAGCCATGGGCGTAACAATATCGAGGAACTGCAAAACAGAATTACGGAACAGTGTGCCAATATAACGCCTCAAATTCTTATAAATGCTTTTAATAATATGAAAAGATAAGTAAGTTTGTGTCTGCAGGAAAACGGTGGTCATTTTGAACAACTTCTTTAGTTTTTTATGTTTATTTTCTGTACCTATGAAATAAAAAAATTATAATTTGCAATTTTAATAGTTACTTACCTACTTGTTATGATTTGTTTAATAGTGTAGTAATTTAGTTGTTACTGTTATCGTCTAAATTGAAATAATAGAACTCATTTCTTCAAAAATGATTTTTTTATATTTACCATGCAACTTAACCTAACATAACACTGCCGGTTAGGTATTGGCGCTAGAAAGGCTAAACGTCAATTGGTATATAAAGCTTGCATTAAACATTATTTTATTATTCTATGGCCAACCGTTATGTAATGACTTTTTGAACGCACGGTATAAGTGCTACAACTGTAATCGCACGGGACACAAGAGGTCAGAATGTACGTATGTAGATTACAAGAAGAAAGGAAAGAAACACTTGCACTTGCACAATGCAGCCGCCGTTGTATTTTTAGCAAAAGACTCTATAAGTAATCCTGTTCTAAAAAGTAATAAAGTAGTTTGGTTTTTAGACTCGGGAGCTACAGAGCATATGGCAAACGGCAGGAAATGCTTTCCCCGATTGAAGGATCTTCCCAAGCCTGTGCGATTTGCAGTCGCAAAGTCTGGTCATTCAACTGAAGCAACATAAGTTGGTGATATCGATGTGTATACAACAATAAATGGCGAGAAAATCAATTGCAGCATAAAAGACGTGTTGTATGTGGAAGATTTAGAATATAATTTATTCTCGGTTAGAAAAATAGAGAGAGCATGAAAGTAGTATTTGAAAATGGAAATGTGAAAATATTTAAGGATTGAACGTTAGTACGGACAGGAATAAGAAATTGTATGAAATAGAATTTTTGTATGCAAGTGAAATGGCTAGTTATGCTAAATCAAAGGAGGAAATGAGTAATACTTGGTATAAATGTTTAGGACACATAGGAATGAAGTCTTTACAGAAATTGCAAAAATTGAAAATGGTTGATGGAATAAAACAAGAAATTCAAATTACCAAAGATATTGGCAATGTGTGCGTGGAAGGGAAACAAACTAAATTACCACACTGAATTGAATGACGATTTACAAAGAGACCACTGGAATTAATACATTCAGATCTATGTGGGCCAATAACCCCAACTCCTGGAATGGAAAAAATATTCCGTTACGTTGATTGATGATTATACTCATTTTACAGTAGTTTACATTTTAGAAAATAAAAGTGAAGTATTCAGATACTTTAAGGAATATGAAACTATGGTAACTACACAGTTTGAACGGAAAATTTTAAGAATTAGATGTGATAATGGTAAAGGGTACACTTCGCGGGAGATTCAAGGTTTCTGTGCTATGAAATGTATTAGATTTGAATACACAATTCCGTATACGCCACAGAAAAATGGTGTGGCCGAAAGAATGAATCGTACCATATTGGACACAGCACGAACAATGATGCTAGGAACAAAGCTTCAGAAGCATTTATGCAATGAAAGTGTTCAAACAGTAGTGTACATAATAAAGAGAAGACCCATGTCACGACTACAAAATGTAACTCTGGCAGAAGTTTGGTACAGAACAAAGCGAAATTTGTCGAAAACGAAAGTATTTGGTTGCAAAGTTTTTCTACATATACCCAAATATTTTCGTCGAAAGTTTTATTCAAAAAGTGTAAAATGTTTTATGGTTGGTTATGCACCAAATGGCTACAAATTGTGGGACACACTTGCAAGAAAAGTCGTATTAGGAAGAGATGTAATTTTTGATGAGGAACAGTTCACGTATGATGACAAAAACAATCTGCCATGGGAAAATTGGGTCGAAGAGAAACAACATGAATCAGACTCTGATACTTCGTCGGAAAAGGCATCTTCAAATGAAGAGAAAGTGTATGACGGGTTTAAAGAAAATGGAAATTGCGAAAACGTGGATGATGTAGAGCAAATAAAACTTGAAAAGAAAGCTGATAAATGCATCAAAAGAGCACCAGTATGGTGGGACGATTACGATACAACATGTTTAGCGTTGTCTGCTGAAAGCTATGTGGAAAATCTACCACAGAATATACGGGAAATAAAAGGACGCCCCGATAAAGACAAGTGATTGGAAGCTGTAAATAGTGAAATGCATTCTTTGTGCAAGAATAACACCTGGACCCCAGTGGAAACTACCGCGCAGAATGTAAAAATTCTGGAAAATAAATGGGTTTTCAAAATTAAGAAGAATGAAAATGGGTGTCCTGTAAAATATAAAGCTAGACTTGTAGTCAAAGGGATTCTACAAAGGAATGGATTGGACAATCGTTCGAACCATATTAGCAACTGGAACTCAACATGATTTTCTTTCTCATCATATGGATGTTACAACAGCATTTTTAAATGGAATGTTAAAGGAACATATATACATGTACCAACCTGAGGGTTTCGAAAACGGTGACAGCAACGGTAAGAATTTAGTTTGTAAGCTGAACAAAGCTGTATACAAATTGCAAGAAATCCAGAAGATCACAGAAGGACGAAACATATCGATATTCGCCATCACTTTGTGAGAGAAAAGGTTAAAACTGGAGAATTAGAATTACGGTATGTGGATACCAAGAATCAGTTGGCTGATGCATTGACTAAAGCACTTCTGAAACCACAGTTTGAAAGATTGAGGTTTATATTAGGTTTAAAATAAAAATTAAGTTGTGGGGGGGTGTTAAGTTCAATGACATCTTTGTGAACCATCCATAAGTTGTGCTGCTATGTAAAACAAGGTTCTGGTTTATGTTGTTTTATTTTATAACATTGTAAAATGTTTTGCTGTGTTTTACAAATTGTGTTTTTCTACTTACAATAAAGTTTTATTTAGAACTTCCGTTAAATTCTCGTTATATACTGATATTAGAGGTCCTCATCTACAGAACCCAAGCCAGAATCGACGTTTTACCCAGAAAGCGAGTGCTCTACCAACTGAGCTACCACCACACACAGTGGGAATATACCGATTTAGAAACCGTGATCCTGACATGCAGTTTGTAATTCCTGATATGCACACAGAATTTAAATATAGACCTAAACAAAGACTTTATTATAATAATTGCAGAGCATTGGTTGTTGCTGAAAAATTTTGTAATAAAAAATGCTTTATGTAATAGGATATTGACATGTAGAATGAAAATGTTTAATTAAATGTATTTAAAAAATCGATATTTTATTCTGCTTCTATAAAATCTCGATGTTGTGAAAATCTGGCAACCCTGATATAAATCAGCTTGAGGCAATGTGTGATACCCTGACAATATCATTATCACAATAAAATTTAGTAGATCACCTTTAATCACGTCAAAATCATGCCCGTCGTTATTGCATCATATCTGAAAATTCATCGTCGAAGTACTTGTAAAATAGCTATAGAAGTGTTTTATTCACTAAATTAGCCACCAGCTTTTCTATTTCCTACTCTGCTGATTCTGGTAAGCTGGTGTATACATATTCACCTTTCTTCCATTTAGGTTTTTCGGTAGTCATTCAACACCGCCAATTTTATTTTTTTTAACCAAGTATTTATCATCTGACTTGTCAAATAAATCTTAGTCAGTTACATGGATTTCGAAGGTGCCAGCGTAATATAAATTATCAGTGTCACCATTTGTTAGAATATTATCTTCAATACTTTCTTTGTCGATTAATACATCAAATGCCAGGCAGGATGCATACAGCGTCAACTTTCAAATATAACATAACTGTAGAGTAATATTTCTTTCAGGGAACAATAATTGTCAGGTACGTCTGTCTTCTTTTAATTCTGTTACAATTTCTTTTAATGCAATTACTTTTCTTTGAGAAATTTAGCATTTTAAATAGTTATTTATACTTTTTAAGTACATCATACTTCATAAGAACCCAATTATTTACTTACAGAATGGTGGGCATCTTTGTGAAATTTATTCAAAATTAAATATGGTATCAAGTGAATATAATAGAAGAATAATTGAATATATCCCGTGTGGGGTTGCTAGTCCCCCATCGGGCGCCTCCCCGGGTTGTAGATAGGAGAAAGCCTGCCAGATGTCAGATACCGAAGAAATCAAATACTCGGGGCGAACCAAAACTAGCCTGGGGTTGAGAAGCAGCAACCCCAGTACTGCGATACAGCTGAAGATAAATTATATTGGAAAGGTCTATGAGCAGACAATCTTAGGCAGAGTTGGATCAACAGTATGGCTAAGACACTGCGGTGAAGAAGGCAAGGGGAAACCACTTCACTATTTCTCCAAGAATAATCACTACGGTAGATACAGAGCAGGAAATGGCTCCAAGTTCCCGGCGTCACTCAAATGTGACAGGGGTGCGAAGAATCTCCGGGCGGAAAAACACTAAGAAAATAGAAAGAATTGGCTCATGGAATGTGAGAACAATGTACGAGGCAGGCAAATTAGCCAACGTCACAAGAGAACTAAAATCCAAATACTAGGCTTGAGCGAAGTTCGATGGATGGGATCTGAAATGTGCAAATCCGATGGTATTGTGAGTCAATACAGAATTCGGTGCTAAACTTTTGCTCATATTCAGAAAGGGTGGACTTGCTTCAATTAAAAGGCAAACCGGTAAATATTAATATCATTCAGGTCTACGCCTACATGGCAGAGAGAAGAAATGATGGAGTCGAAAAACTGTACACAAATAAGTACCTTGTTGAAATCTGCAAAAAAACAAGAAGTTGTCATTATTATGGGTGACTTTAATTCGAAAGTCGGTAAAGGCAAATTTCTAGACATTGTGGGAGAACATGGACTAGTCATTAAAAACGAGAGAGGAGATTGGAGAATGCTTAATTGAAATCTGTCATGAAGAAGAAATGGTTGTAACCAACACATGGTATAAACTACCAGTACGAAGACTATACAGGGTGTCTCAGAAAGAATGGGCCAGCGTTTAGTTATATATTCTTTAGGTTAAAATAAACCGATTAAACCTAATATACCTTAGGCAGAAAGTCCTTCCTTAAGAAGTTATAGGGCCTTAAAGTTCATTTTTTATTTTTTCTTTTTATTGTAATTTCCACAAATATAAAGATATTTCTTTGAAATTTGGTACACATACTTACCATTATGCAATACAGTGACGGAATTATTTTTATTAACCAGACTTGACCTTAAGAGGCAGTTAACCTACCACTGAAATTTTATTTTAGCTCTAACTTTGTTATTAGTAGAAAGTTTTAAAATTTTATTTTATTTTCCGAAAGAGAATTAAAAAATACAAAAATAAGGTACTCTTTGTTCATACGCGTAAAGGCAACTGTTTGCCTTAAAATGCTTGTCCAAGTTTTGGGTTGCCGTGACGTCGTGCTATTATCAGGTTGCCATGATCGCAAAAACAATGGGTAGAGCTTGTAACCTACAGTAAAGAACAATGCTAAGTCAATTATATACTTTGGTGTTATAGAAATTGTATTTTTAATTTCTGTTTTGTTTACGAAAATGCGTCGACATAACGAATGTCCAGGAACTTTCGTAAACACAAAACAGAAATTAAAAATACAATTTCTATAACACCAAAGTATTTAATTGACTTGGCATTGTTCTTTACTGTAGGTCACAAGCTCTACCCATTGTTTTTGTGATCATGGCGACCTGATAATTGCACGTGGTAACGACGACCCAAAACTTGGGACAAGCATTTTAAGGCAAACGGTTGCCTTTACGCGTGTATACTAAGAGTACCTTATTTTTGTATTTTTTAATTATTTTTCGGAAAATAAAATAAAATTTTAAAACTTTCTACTAATAACAAATTTAGAGCTAAAATAAAATTTCAGTAGTAGGTTAAATGCCTCTTACGGTCAAGTCTGGTTAATGAAAATAATTCAGTTACTGTACTGCATAATGATAAGTACGTGTACCAAATTTCAAAGAAATATCTTTAGATTTGTGGAAATTACAATAAAAAGAAAAAAGAAAAAATTTAACTTTGAGGCCCTATAACTTCTTAAGGAAGGACTTTCTGCCTAAGGTATATTAGGTTTAATCGGTTTATTTTTACCTAAAGAATCTATGACTAAACGCTGGCCCATTTTTTCTGAGACACCCTGTATACATGGACCTCACCACAGCAAACTTCACAAGCAATAATAAGAAATCAAATTGATTATATATTAATAAATAAACGTTTTAGAAATGCAATTAGGAGTGCAAAGACTTACCCTGCCACAGATGTTCATTCAGACCACTCTTTACTGATAGCCAATCTAAATGTAAGATTAAGAGCCATAAGACGAACAGCCCAAACAAGTAAGATGGATATATCAGTTCAAAAATGAAGAAGTCAAGGAAAAATTAAAGCTGAAAATTAATCAAGACCTACAGATAATATACAGGGTGTTTCTAAATAAGTGCGAACGTTTTTAGGGGGTGATTCTGTTAAATATATCTCAAAAGTATGTACCGCCATCTATTAGCACATGTACTTACTTTTGTTGGTTATGAATAAACTGTCGTTACATGAGTTTCAACCGAACCGCAGGTGTAGTTTCTATTTCATGTCTTTACCCTACTTTATGCATTTTTAAGAGATTCCTTGTCGAAAATTAAAGGGGTTCTTTCATCTAAACAAAAGCTCTTAGGCCTGTCCTTGAAAAGTTACACCCTTCCAAAAATGAGAAAAAAAATTAGTTTTTTTTTGCTTTTCTGAAGTTGTTGAAGAGTTAAAGAAATGGCATTTTGTGGGCGTGTTCTACCAATAAAAACGCTACCTATGAATTTTTTAAAATTTAGTTGTGATCTTTTAAAGGGGTGAAACATGCAACCCCTATTCCATTTTTTACCAGAACTTTTTAACAAAATAAAATTTCTTGATTTAAAAATATCTGTTGAAAAGAATGATTAAGTGCTTAACTTTTTTAACTCTTGTGTTGTTTCCGTAAAAGCAATAGTTTCTTAATAAAAAAATAAAATACAACATCGTGCATGAACGGATCTTCTGCAAATGGAATCGAAAAAATCTAGTAGGTGGCTGTCACGTTTTGTTTGCACAAATTATGGTTTCAATCGTAGTATCTAGTAGGTGGCTGTCAAGTCACTTTGATTTTTATGTGGTAGCTGAAAGTTCAATTGTGTCTTTTAAATCTTCAATATGAATAATTACACTAACGCTGAAATGGCCGATATGCATTTTATGTATGGTCGTGCCAATGGAAATTCTTTGGAAGCTAGGCGGCTCTATGCAGAGATGTATCCTCAGCGCGTGATACCTCATCACACAATTTTTGCACGTCTTCATCAACGTATCTGTGAAAGAGGGACTTTACAAAAACGAAAAACTGATTGTGGTCGTCCACGAGTAATAAGAACGGTGGCACTTGAAGAAGAGGTTCTTAATACGATTGAAGATCGTCCGGAATTAAGTACAAGGCAAATTGCTGAAACACTAAATGTTTGCAATAAACTAATCTGGAAAATTTTAAAGGATCACCAATTGTATCCTTCCCATTTTCAACGAGTCCAGGCACTTTTGCCGCGAGATTTTCCCCATCGAGTATGCTTTTGTCAATGGAGTCTTCAAATGATTATCCAAAATGCTCAATTTTTAGAAAACGTATTATTCACTGACGAATCCAACTTTTCAAGGCAAGGGATTACAAATTTTTATAACAACCATCTATGGGCCGAAGATAACCCACATGCAATTCAAGAAGGTCTGTACCAATATGAATTTTCACTTAACTTGTTGGTCGAAATTATTGGCGAAAATGTTATTGGACCGTATTTTCTACCGTTGAGGCTAAATGGTGCATCCTATACAAATTTTCTCCAGGAGCAGCTTCTCATTTTACTTGAAAATGTTCCACTAGCTATTCGACCACGAATGTGGTTTATGTACGATGGTGCGCCTGCCCATTTTAGCATAACTGCTCGTCAGTACTTGGACGACGTGTATCCAAATCGTTGGGTAGGCCGAGCAGGACTTCAACCTTGGCCTCCCAGATCTCCAGACTTAAACCCCTTGGACTTTTGCATCTGGGGTCACCTTAAGTCCTTGGTTTATACGACCCCCATTGAATGTGTAATAATTTAAGGAATCGCATTATTGCAGGCTGCGAGACAATCCAAAACATACCCGGAATATTTCAACGTTTGCGCCAATCTCTGAGACGAAGACTTGATTCCTGTCTAATGGTTGGAGGTGGCCATTTCGAGCAGTTTTATAACTCTATTCCGTTTGATCTTGTTGTCTTTTTCTTTGTTGTAATACACATAATTTTGTTTTGTTTGTATTTTAAATTTGATATTCTATTAAAACAAAACATGGTACTGGTACATGCCTACATTAAAAGTTAAAACAAGCGGAATAATTTTAAAATACTACGATTGCGGTCATAATTTGTGCAAACAAAACGTGACAGCCACCTACTAGATTTTTTCGATTCCATTTGCAGAAGATCCGTTCATACACGATGTAGTATTTTATTTTTTTATTAAGAAACTATTGCTTTTACGGAAACAACACAAGAGTTAAAAAAGTTTACCACCAAATCATTTAAATCGTTTTTATTGGTAGAACACGCCCACAAAATGCCATTTCTTTAACTCTTCAACAATTTCACAAAAGCAAAAAAAACTAATTTTTTTTCTCATTTTTGGAAGCGTGTAACTTTTCAAGGACAGGCCTAAGAGGTTTTGTTTACATGAAAGACCCCCTTTAATTTTCGACAAGTAATCACCCCCTAAAATTTTCGCACTTATTTGTAAACACCCTGTATATGGCAATTATTAGATACAGTTTAAATTTTTAAATTATTGTTACACGTATGTAGTTTCTATGTGAATACAATTTTTTTTTAATCTGACACGCTTAGCAATTTCTGTACTCTTATATGGCTGTATTCTTAACAAGTTTGTGGATCCCTGCTCTAAATTAAGATTTGGATGGCAAGAAAATAAAGAATTAAAGAGCACAAATTACCTCGGATTAGAAGTAGCAGCTTTGGATAATTGGCTTCCTCCTTTCCATATCGCACTTTCAATATACCACTGGTTATTTATATCTGCATTGAACAGGTCACGCATTAAATCTGAAATCCAGACAAGAAGCAAAATTATTTCCCAGAAAATATATTGCTAAAATTAAATTAAATTGAAATACACCACAACATTAAATGTTAAAATATGAAAAAATTTTTCATAGTTATTTGATAATCAAATATTTATAATAGATATATGATTTGGAAACCATTTTTCTACATCAAATTTTTAAGATACAGAAAATAGAGATTCATACATAAATGTTTAAACACACAATTACAATCTAATTGCATGGAATGTAACAGAAATACCGCGTCACCAGATAATAATAATAGAACCAATTACTTTACATAAAGAGGCCAAATTATTACCGGAAGTATTTATATATTTATTTCCCAAGCGGACGTTCAAAAAAAAGAAATCATGAAGTAAGCAATTCAGTTATTTTTAAACCCAAATTCAGTTGCATAATAACCACTTTGAAAATTTAAATAATCATAAGCTGTTTTTGAATTTGTTATCTCGTTATCGTTGGACCAATAAAATGTTTACAGTATTTAAATAGTTTAAATGGCAATTAGCAATACAATATCTCACTTTAATTATTGTTTCAATTGTTTTTCAAAACCAAAGCGATTTTTTGATTTATTTACACAAATGTTCAAATATTAATAATTTCTTTGGAAGTTAAAGGTTGTGTTGGTTATCAATTCAAGTAATCCAATAGGGCAGCCATAAAAAATAAAGCACTTGACTGTCGCAACTTGAAATCTAGAAGGCCTAGAAAATTTCTGTCAACGTCGTTGAACTCACAGTGACCAAAAACAAGGTTACTAAGTTTGACTGAAATAGTATCAATCGTAGGGAAGATAATAATTTATGACTAAAAACACAATTTTCAGTTTTTTCGTGATAAATCACGAACCAGTCAAAATATCCAGGATTTCTTTTCAGATTCTCAATTGCCATAAAATCGCTACTTTTCTCTAATTTAACCGACCTCGTATGTCTTTATCTTTTCCGAGACGCCAATCGTAAGCATCGAAAAATTAACCACCCTGATAGAGACAACACCCCCTCTAACAATCCTGTTTGTTTCCGTTGGAGATAATTAGGCATTAGAAAACGAGAAAAATTGACCACTTAAAATGGAAATTCTACTCATACATAGATTGTTCTTCCACCTGAACAAAATCTAAATTTAATAGTATATCACAAGGGGTGAAAACTAGATTGCTGGCCTCGCAACACGAAAGTATGTGGATCATCGGGTGCAGGTGCGGGGCTTCAACAATTTCAAATGTGCAACGAAGTACATATTTTCAGCAATGGCTTGTTTGTGTTTAAGAAGTAGATAAGAGATAAGTATCGTCTAATTATTAGCTGATTTGGAAATATGAGACTGCAGCACAGTTAGCAGTTATGATGAGAATGGTATTTAGTAACTTCACTGTAAGATCTACTGACAATATTACCCATGAAAAAACGAACAACGTGTGAGGATATTTGAGTCGCCTAGTTGCAAAACCGACTAACTCCATTTTATACCTTAAACGAGATTTTTGCACCAGCTTGTGGTAGACGATCACAGTCGTAAATGTACAGTATCAAATATAATTACCTCAATATTTATTTTCTTTTAGTATTGGCAGAAGAACATGTTCAACTTTACCAGATGATACCCTAAATGCTGCTAGTAATAGTTATTGCAATCTAGCTCACTTCAATATATTATTAGACAATGCAAGTCAGTCTATTCTAATGTTGCAGCTATCAGCGAGTAGGGTAGATATGAATTACTGCTGCCTACAAGTTTTTGATGAAGTTTTTAATGAGCACGAACAATTATATGTGAATGATCAACAAAGTAGATTATGGCATGCAGCAAGGAAATACCGAGTAACCGGGTCACGCTGTTATGAACTATTTACTTACAGTAAAGATGATTGGGAGAAAAAAGCCTTAAAATATTTTTGGTCTAAAACTTTTACAAACAAATACATTCATCATGGGCTCAAGTATGAGAATGAGGTTCGAACTATGTTCAAAGAAGTTTCAGGTTTTAAAGTTTTAGATTATGGGTTTGTAATCTCACATTCTAATAAGTGGTTAGGATATTCTCCAGATGGGATTATTTTTGAAGGCGACAAACCTGTAGCACTTCTAGAAATCAAATGCCTTTTTGCGTGTAATTGTTTAAATCAATTTACGTGCTTTTGTTACTTACATGATTTTATTTTTAGGTGCTACGATGACAATTACTGAAGCATTAAAGTCGGCTAAATTTGTTACATATGATAACAGTTTAAAATTAAAAAAAAAACACAAGTATTATGGACAGGTTCAGCTGGGAATGAGTCTTTTAAATTTAAAAATTTGTTATTTTGTGTTATACGCTTCGTATGATAAAAGCTTGGAGATTATTTATGTCGATCACGATTATGAGTTCAGTAAGGCAATGCTACAAAAAATTAAACTCAATTTCCTTGGGAAAATGTGGCAAACATTGTGCAATTACAAACAAACTTAGTGTTTTTACATCCTTCACGCATTTCCACAATCTTTATAAACAAAATTTGTTTTTATTTGCACATATGTAGTTGCAATAATTTTTTAAATAAAAACCGTCTAATTTAAATTGTTTTTTATTTTACATCTAATAATACAGCATGAGAAGGATCGTCACTTAAAAATGTATTTATAGCTAAAATTGGTGAGAACAGGTTAGTAATTGCACAAGCAATAATAAAAATATCGTTAACTTTTGGCACCAACGACCACTGAAGTGTACCACTCAATATCTTAAAAAATTTTATTCGCTGGTTAACTCTTTCGATGTGAACTCTAGCAGCGGCAATTTTTGAATTTATAAGAGCATCCTCCGTAGATAATTGTTTTTTATTCCTTAAAAAGGGTGGTCTAATTAACTTAATATTACACTGTGTGCATAAGTCGTCGATTAAAAATCCTTTGTCCACCATTATGGCATCTTTACTTCTCCGCAACTGAAAAATTACGTTGCTCTGCTCAAAAATTACTTTATCTGAAGCACGTCCACCATACCCTTCACTCACAAATGTTATTAGTCCACCAGGTGTCATAAATTTCACCGTTTCATTGTTTTTATAATGAGAGTAAAATCTAATTCTGCAGCACAAACATTTGGGCTTTTGTATAAATATTTCGGTGCAGTCCAACACTACTCTGACGGTATTAAAATCTTTAAAACACTCGGGTAAATTTTGCTGTATGTTATATATGTTAATATATACGTTTTACATAACGCAGAAGAAATGTCAAATAGAATACATAATGTTGCATATGTTAAATTACACTTTAGTTTAATAAAGGTCAATATTACTCGTTCTTTTACCGTTAACCTATGTAAACGTTTGTCTGCATATACGGAAATTACAGCTTCTACTATGAAATTTAATAATTGAAAACTGTGTAATCCCGTAAAACTATTTTTATTATACTTATGTGAAAACACCTTGTTTTCATCTGTTTTTACAAAGACGTAAAGGTGGCATTTTCAGAACAGCGCACGTAAAATTTTTACCGATCTCCGTTTTTTTTTTGCGTGCGCTAAATGCCGATAATAAATATATCGTTGCTATGGAAATGTTAAATCTCCGTTTTTTTTTTGCGTGCGCTAAATGCCGATAATAAATATATCGTTGCTATGGAAATGTTAATCATGTTTGGTACTATTACGATTTATTATGATTACTTTGAAAATAAAATGTTCTAAATTTACTTTTTATCCTTTTTTGCGTTGTTTTTAGATAAGTATAATAAAAAGTATCGTTCATTACACGTCCGGAAATGGATTTTTCCGTGCTTGCATGACTTCCCGTGTTCGGCTTCGCCTCACACGAGAATTTGTCACGCGCGCACGGAAAAATCCTTATTTCCAGACTCCTAATGAAATATACTATTACAGCTCTGTCTGTTGCTATGAGATTGCACAAAGTCAATTTTTCTGGCGTATTCACCTGTACTGCAAAGTCTCTAAAACTTGTTGGCCCTGCATAGTTTTCTTGAGTTTGTAACAAGCCAACTAGTCCTTCAACTGCTTCTAATTCTGCAGCACTGTGTTGTTGATTTAATGCTGCATCGAAATCTCCAATTACCTATGTCTGCTTCGCATGCATCATGTATTGTTTCCTTTGCAGCAGTTCTTCTTTCTAGTCGCTGACAGCGCGTGTTATTAGTTGTCACAACTTTCAAGCTATTTTGAAGAGGCAAATTTTCTGAAGGCACTGTATTTTTCTTCAAAAAATTGCGTTGACCAGATTTTTCAACTAAAAGAAAAAAGTTGAAGAAACGAAAAGATATTAAAATAACCTCAAAATATATTATTTGTTAAACACATTATTACCTCGAAATCAGAAATCTGAATTTTTAAAATGACGGGAGCACACCCTCATATATTTGCTGACTTTTTTTCCAAACTTCAATTTGAACACCCACGCTTTATGTCTGTCCATCAACACTTTGCTTCCAAACTTTGACTCAACGAAGGTTTTTTCTTTCCCTGCTATGGGAAACCTATGGAAACTTAAAGTTCTGTCTCTTTTCACCCACGACCGAAATTCTGGCACGCAACTATTACTCATGATTTAAACTATTTAAAACCGTAAACAAAAATAAGAATCGTATCTGAACGGCGGAATGCGTTCCTGCCAGAAAACAATGTCACCAACGTAAGTACTAAAAACTCTCGCTAGGCGGCGTAGCGCTTATCTAAATTTACCTATAACGTTAAGGTTTTCCCTTATTAGGTGGAGAAAAATTCAAGAAGTGGGGCTCTCTGCGGAGTACAAAGACAAGGATAGCATAATTTCTAAATATTTAACCTATGTTTTTGGATTGCCGTTTCTGGATCCAAAAGATGTTGGTGACTGTTTTGCCATAGACTTTTCCTCCTTTCAGCCAGAAAATAAAGGCGTCAAAAAATTTTTTGATTATCTAGTTGATAACTATATAGCAGAAGACGCGTTGTTCCCCCCCCCACATGTGGGCAGAACACTCGTCATCTCTGCAACGAACCACAAACGCATGTGAGTCCTTCCACTGAGTTCCACAGTAAATTTAATTCATGTTTTTATAGCGCACATCCGAATATACACCAGTTTATCGATATATTATTAAATTTTCAAATAGATTCTTATATAAAACAAAAAAGCACAGAAAAAGTAAGAAATATTTGTGACGCGGCTGTGCTAAAAAGAAAACAGTTTTTAGACAGTAAAATTGAATTGTTAAAAAGTAAAAAAATTACTGTAATTGAATTTGTTAAGGCAGTCTCATACCGATTCAAAGTTGTAAAATAGTTTAATTCATGTAACTTGATTGTATGTATGTATCATATATGTATAGTTGTATTTTTTTTTAATAAATAAATAAGTTTCCAAGTACTTACTGCGTGTCTTCTTCATTAATTTGGTATTTAACTTTATTTAATATATGCGTGCTTAGTGCGGATGGATGGGGTTGCTGTGATTTCATCGAGAAATGGGGTCGTTGACCACATCTTAAATTTATGAAACGATATATGTATATCGCGAGTATATCACCTATGTACCATAAAAATCGTATCAACAAAGTTAATAAAGTTGCAGATCAATTACAAAATAATAATTAAACTCATATTTTAATTTAAAAATATTTAAGCGCGCGAACGTGAAACGTCATAGTCCTAAAACACATGACCTTTATCTGTTGTCTTTCTTGTGTCGCTTTACTATTGCGCATAAGAGAGAGTAAGATGTAAGGTTAAATTTTGTAGGTCATTGTTGGGGAAGTTATTATGGTAACTTTTAGATTAACTATTTCTTTCAGCTCGAAAGTTAATTATTATCCTTAAAAATGCAACCAAAAGCAAGACTGTTAAACTCAATAAATACTCTATTAACCGTTTTTCATCATTTAATTTTAGGTTATATTTCCACAAGTACCGGCGTCAATAAAACGGACTACGACGTTTCAGCAAATCGCGCTATTCTAAAATCTTTTGAAATCGCAAACTTTGATAATTTTTTTCGGGGTCATACCAGCCCGACACTCAGTAAGACGGATGCAAAAGATTAAAAGAAAATCCCTGCAATAAAAGAAGCACTTAAACTACACTACACAAAGTAGATAGGAAAATAAATCTACTTGTTTGGGACTATGGCAGGTTTTTCCTAAAATTATTTATTTTACAACCCCACTCCCTTAGCGAATATTTAAAACATCATTTGCAAATTGCAGAACATACCAGTTTATGTATAAACGTGAACTGGTAGTCAGTTTTTAAAATAATTAGTTTACAGTCGTTTTCCCTGTGGTGTCAGTTTTGTGATAAAAATGGAAGTGAAAACCGTTCCCGGTTTTAGACGCGGTTCCACATATTATACTTGCGAGGCCGACAAAGGCTTTTTTTACAAAATAAAAGCTAAAAGGGGTAATATCAAATACCTAATATGCACGGTAAACGGATGTGGAGCAAGAGCAAAATGCAACAACAACCTTTTTCTGGATATCGGAACAACCACCTTCCTGACAACAGCAAAGAAGACTCCTAAAAAATGACATGATCAAGGCCGCCGTTGACACCAGCCAAAATATAAAATCTATTTTTGTTGAAAAAAGTTCGGGGTGAGAGAAACTATGTTACTTGCGGATATTTTTAATAAGTTGGAATGTTGCTTATGTTAATTTTTAGATCTGAAGTCGCAGTCGCAGCAAAATTGGCATTTCCAGCAATGGCCAAAAGCATGAGAAGGGAACGGCGGAACGCTCAACCTGGCCTGCCAGCAACATTGCAAGAATTAGGGGAAATGTGCCAAAGCTCCTCAAGATTTGGCAAAGTTGACGATGAGGTGTTTTGCAGGGGTGTTGTAGGAGAAGGATTAACAACGGCAGTTATTTTTGTGTCTGAAAGCTTGCAAGAAATCTTAAATAGTGCCAAGGAAATGCATTTGGACGGCACGTTTAAAACCAGACCACGCACACCTAGCAGTAGCCAACTGCTAACAATTATAGTCATTAAGTTTGGAATGGTATGTATATTACACCGTTTTAGTTTTGTTTTACTAGTACAAATTTAAACCATAATAAATATTTTCTTAAATTATAGGCATTTCCTTGCGCATTTATTTTGATGGCAAGCCGAAGAACAGAAGCGTACGACGTAGTATTCTCAAAAATTAAAGAACTTGCGCCCCGATTAAAGCCCAAATTAATAATGACTGACTACGAGAATTCGTTAATAAAGTCACTGCATATCAATTTTCCACAGTCAGCAAAAACGGGTTGCTTGTTTCACTACTGCCAGGTAAATTAACTAAAATTTTCTGTTACAGTAATTAGGTCCATAAATTATGCTGATTTTTATTTTTAGGCTGTTATGCGCCAGGCTGGAACTATAGGCTTAAGACGGATGCTGTCCGATAATGAAAACGCTAGGAAAGGGTTGAGATTGCTTATGAGCCTCCCCTGCCTTCCCGCCAATAAAATAGAGGATGGCCTAAAGTATATAAAATTTTTTTTAACTGAACAAAACCTGATGATTCCATTTAGAGACTTGCTAAGGTAGAAAAAACCTTAGTAAATATATATTTGTTTCAACTTTTAAATCATATCTTCATTTTGCAGTTATTACAGGAACCAGTGGTTGCGAAGGGTAGGAGTGGATGCGATTTCTGTCTTTAATAGAAAAAGGAGGACAAATAACGACTGTGAATCGTTCCATGCCTTTTTAGGGCGCATGCTAACAGTTAGGGGACCAAATGTATGGGAATTTACGGGTAATATTATTTATTTAATTTTGAAGTTTAATTTAAGGCAATACCAATTATTACCGAACTAGGATTTATACCTACTATTTGCAATCTTGTGTATTTTTAGATGGTCTACGAAATATAGCTGGTACTGTTACAAGAGAACTAAGAGCCTTTGAGGAAGGATTGGAAATTAAATGCCAAGGAAAGCGAAAATACCGTGCCAATGATAGAAGAATTAAAAATGCGACCAAGCTTTTCGAAGAAGGACAACTAATAGAAGGTGAATTTCTAAATATGATAAGCAGCTCCATAGCTACAATTTTTGAACGAAATTTTCCGGGGGAAAATGTGGATGAAAATATTCGAGAAGAACAGCTTCTGGGGCCGTTGTCAGGAGATGAACCGCCTGGGCTTCAAATTATTGGTAAGTCTTAGGGTGTTTATTTGAATTTCAAGCACCACTAGTCATTATATATAGCAGCGTTTTCCAACGAAATTTTCTTTTCTCGTACAAACAGTATAAAATTGATTTGCTTACCACTTCAGGAATTTTTGAAATTTGAGGTTTACCTGCTTTCCTGACGTCAAAACAAGTTAGCAAAACAACCTAAAGCTCAAACTTTAGTTTTTTCAACGCGACGGGTTTATAAAAATGTAGAACCTAGAAAGTAGGATCTAGTAAAAACAACTCAAAAAAATCGGGGCGGCCCCAACGAGACTTTCCCATACAGTAAATAATGTACAAATTCACCGTGTACCAAATTATTGTAGATAACGAGTCGCTTATTTATGCAACAGAAACGGAGACTGCAAGGGTTTTCGATTGCTACCTGGAACGACGGTCAAAAGTGCCTCGGGCATTAAACCATTGTTAGACTCGGAATTTTCGCTCCAAGCAAGCCAAGCAAGACTTAGTGAGCTAAAATTAACCTCGAAATTTTCAAAAAACAATAGATATCTTCTTTATTTTTGCGTTTACGCTAATAGAGCATAGAAGCAATATCGCGTGGAAATATAAGCCGGATACGAATATGTCTACTGTGATTTTTTCTCGCTTCCGGTATAACCGGAAGTGACACCAACTTTTGATTTTTAAATAACAACTCGTTTTTTTTATTACATATTCAAAATGTACATACAAATAGCTTTACAACAACCTAAACTTGCATATGTTTATTTCAAAAATAAGCGTGCTACAGCCACTTATAGGTCACTAACCACGAAATTTTCAAAAATTCGTAGAGGGCCTCACAGGCAAGCTACGGTTATAAATAAAAAAACAATTGGTAGGCCACCCATCTGGGAGACTTGGACTACTACATCCCATTGCTTTAACTCTAATTAAGAATACTTATTAATCATAATTAATATGTACGTATCTATTCAATTTTAGACAATGATGATGAAGAAGCGGAAGAAGAGGCACATGAAGAACAGCAAGAGAACAATGGCGATGGTGCAGCGGAAGCAGGCGCTAGAGATGCAACCTTATGCATGGTGTGCCAGGTTGAATCGCCGACCTACATTTTGATGCCCTGTGGGCATTTTGGCCTTTGTGACAATTGCACTAACGAAATGCAAAGGCGCAATTCCGAGTTACAAAGACCTGACGAAGAATGGGGCCATACGCTCGATTATGGAAGGTGTCCATTGGACAGGGAACGCATAGAACAATACGTGATAGTGCGGCGAACATAATATTGTAAATATTTCTTATATGGGTGGGGTCATTTTCGAGGTGCCATCAGTGGCATCTCGGAAACGGTAAGAGATAAAGGGTCGGTTAAATTAGACAAAAGTTGCGTATTTTAGTGCTGATTGAGTATGTGAAATCCAGTTTCAAGTTATAACTTGAATCTGGATTTCACATGCTCAGTCAGCTCTAAAATACGCAACTTTTGTCTAATTTAACCGACCTTCTATCTCTTACCGTTTCCGAGATGCCAATGGTGGCACCTCGAAAATGACCCCACCCTTATACATTTATTGTAATACATTGTTGTTATTATTACTATTATAATTACATATTATACGCCATGTAATACATTTTTGTTTTTCTTTATCTGTTTGTCATTTTTCGATTAGGTACAATGGCTTGGCATCCTAATTTGTTAATTGTTTCTTGCCTTACTTCGTTGAAATTCATAATTAATAAGTAAATATAATTTTATTAATAATTTCAACAGGTTTTTAATACTTTTATTTGCTTTATACGTATTTCAACATGTTTACATGTCATTATCAAAAGCAATACAAGGTAAATAGGTGGTGTAGTTATAGCTACAGCACACTTGATGGTGGTCTTGATTTTCGTCGTGGTTTTCTATTCCTACACTTGTAGTAATGGTGAATTTAAGAGCTCAATTTGCTCATTCATTAAAGGTACAGTTTTTGAGTGTTTATAAATTTCAAAAGCTTCTAATATATCCAATTTACGTTTATCATCACAAAAATGTAAAATTTTTATCGTGTTATTT
>JABXWE010103478.1:0-31496 GCA_014611495.1 Limonius californicus | reverse complement strand
TGATCGTGCTATAACAAAATTCTCTTTGAAATTGTCACAGGATACTCAAAAAATATAAATTTGTTCATTATACACCAGTGGTTAATAATGAAAAATTATTTACCTGTCACTGCGCCAAGGTAGAGAAATTGAATTTCACGGCATTCTAATATGTGTCAAAATACTACGCCATATTAGGTACTAGTAGTGAAAAAAATTATTTACGTTTATTAAGTATATATCCGACGCCCAGCACATCAAAGCTTTACAAATCCTAGTGACATTTTTACTTGTAAAATGTTTATGCCTAAAAATGTTTTGTAACAATAAAATTTTTATTTTATTTAAAATGGAAGTTTTTGTAGGCTTTTCCCACATCAAAAATGTCCGACTCCCATCACATCCAAAATGTAAAACAAATCCTAGGAACATTTCAACGTGCAAGCGTTACACGTTTTGTTAAATAAGTATTAGTAACACGTTTCTGGTGGTTTTTTAGCTTCAATATATAGAAGAAAATACACATTTTATTACATATAACGTGGCAAGAGAGGTCATGTTTTTCTATTTCTCATTTGTCAAAACGGAAAAGTCTCAAGGTTTCACAATGAAAAAATGTTGTTTTTGTACTTTAGCAACATTATCTCTCGTATTCTCCTATATGCGAAGCGTGAGAATTTAATTCTTAGACTAGCAAAACGAAAAAAAGCATATTTTAAAAACACGAAAAATATTTTACATATATTTATTCAAAGTAATCTTCAGCTACTTTCATCATCTTTATCCGACTTGGAGCCTACTCTATACCCGAATTTGCGCACTGAAATAAATTGCAATATCTTAAATTAACTTAAAAATTAAAAATTTTAAGATTAAATTCGTTTATTTCTCAATTTTAAATTTTTGGCGCTTTTTCCTCCCTTGTTAAATTGTCCGCTCGCCGCTTTCTAGCCCTTCAGTCAAATAGTAAACGCGACTATTTTATTCCCCTCAGGAGTGGGCCCTTTGATTGAAGCTATGCTGGACTAACTGTAGCTGCCAAGAAAAATTCCCCTGGCAGTTGGCCCCAATTTCGGTTGTTATTCGCTAGTTTTTATGACCGTATACCAGGAATTTCAGTTTTTGGTTGCCTCGGTTGCAATATTTGCTACCTGATCTCTACGCTTGCCGTTTGTACCCGAAAAGTGTTTCCGTTTGCCTCCCTTTGCAATCATTTGCTACTGAACATTATTTTATTTTATTGACTACAAATCCTACCAACACCTACAAAAGCTACAAACAAAGACTACTTAAGCTTTTAACGCCTTATCTATTTCTGTATTTCCTGTGTTACCCCTCCGTCCTGTTGGATCCCTTGTCGGTCGCGGATCTTTCACCTGTGATCGATGTTCAGGTAGATCTTCCGTCCTATTTCCCTCGACTCGTACCCGCACTTGAATTGCACACACCAGACGATGAAAGTTTGAACTCAAAAAATTCTTTTTTTTTAAAGGCTCGCTAAGCAAGCAATTTATTTGCTCGGGAGCGCCGAAAATACGTCTGTATTCCACCGCATCCCCAACGCGACTCACCTAGATCAGTCATTTCTTCCCGTATAAAAAATTTCAAGTGAATTCAATTCATTGATAATAATTACAGCCGTATTGATCTAAAAACTTAACTTGTAGACTATAACTAATATAGACTTTTTTATTCATTTAGGAACATTTTATTGGCACAAACTTTTGAAAGAGCTTTGTTATGAATGAGAAAAGGCCGTTTCAAACTAAAGATTTTTGAAAATTTATTAATTAAAAGCATTAAACCAAGCAGCAATTTATTTTCCTGTCGACCTGTCCTGCTTAACTAGAAAAGTTTCCCACATGCCTCGCAACTTAATCGCTCGCACAAAATATGGAGCGTTTAAAATTGAGAAGGGTAGACAACACTTGCACCTTGTTTAATTTTGGACGGAAGTCGAACTACAATATGTATTCCGTCCTCTTTCAATACTCCTTTTTCCACACATGCCTTTCTATTTGTGGCGCCTTCCGGTCGCGGACGCGAAGTAGTACGCCCGCATTTTGCACGTGGTCCACAACAAAAATTGTTTGCCAGCCACAAATTCAATGTAAAATTTGCAAAACCTTCCGAACAATATTCTGCAATCGCCTCTTCTGTGATATTAATTTTATTCGAATCCAGCGCGGAGTAAAATACTAATTATAAAATCTCGCGCGGTGATAATGCGCCTCTCCATTTAATTGCCTACTGTAACAAAGCTCGTTAACGGTTGCTATCAATGTTATCACTTTTATCAGCCAAGGTCAGCAACTTAACAGTCAGTTTATACACATGGTAAGTGGTAGGATAACATTAAATCATATCCCCCTACGATTTAATTTGATCGACACGTGTTCCTTCAATAATTCGAAAAAGAGCCGTGAAACGTAGTTAATTTTGTTATGTCCATCTCTGGGACTAGGCAAACCCAAAACCGCTTGATATTGTTTAATCAATACACTGTGGCGGTTCATATTTAAAAATACAAGATGTGCACACTTCTGTAGAATACCCAAGTAACTAAAAACTTTATTCGTTTCCAGACCAGACCGAGGTTATTGAAGAAAGTCACATAGGAGCTGTCTCGTCCAAAGAACTTGGTCCTAAACTTCAAATCATGACTGATAACACTTTAGAAGGTAAATGGCATTGATTATAAAATATCACATTATTAACAAACTTTGTTTCAGAAATTATAATACCAACAATTATTATGGTTTCATTATTTCTCATCAACTCGGTCGTTCTGTTTGTGATATATAAATATAGACAGAGGTAAGAAGACAAGAATGCTCGAATATTTAAATTTCTAAAATTTTTGAACTGTAATCAAAGAATTATTATGAGGGTTATTGAATGAAAAGAAGACCCTTCCTACTGCCAGGGAGAGGAAATGAAATAATTTGAAAGGTTTTTTCAGATATAATACCTGAGTAAACAATTTTTGTTTACATCTTGTGTATCTTCTACCCTTAAACATGATTTCCCCTATCCATACTTAGAAATTTCAATCGCAATCTTTGTTTAAAATAACATAAAAGTCAAAGCCCTTTTAAGTCAAACTGACTAAGCAAAATATTCCAACAATGTTTAAAAATAATTTAGTTTGGCGCTATTAATAGATACCTGATAAATCAATAGATGGTTGCCTATTTATTTGATTATTAATGGTCAGACTAGCTAGAACTTTGCCCCCAATATAGCAACCATGTTGTTTATGAAAATACATACTGATTTTGAATGCCTGCTGAAGTGTATACCATTTAATAATTTATATCGATAAGTTTCTATCCTGTATCACTTGTGAGGTTTAATAAATTTAATGCATTGAAAACCAGTTACCGTCATGATTTAATTATTCCTAAAACACCGCCAATTTAAAAAACAATTTTTGATAAAACCTACTTAGAAATACGACTTTAATAAAATAATTTGGAAAAAGCAATATGAAAGCAAATAAACAACTTTTTATTGAAAAGGTAATAACTACATTATCATAGAATTTTTTTTATTATTAAGGAACGAAATGTAAAAAAGTGCAAGTGAATAACCTAACCTAATATTTTGATAAAAAATTGTACAAGTAGTCCATAATCAATTTTAACTTCAACTAAGTTTATACGTATGAAAAATTATCATGTGTACATTTATTTAAAAAAAAACTCAGTTGCTGTTTTTTTCTTTGATTTTTTTTCACCTTGTGTTGGAGGCAACGTCTAACATATTTGATATTTAAGTCGACTAATTTACATGTCCAATGTGTTTTATGATAATCTTAATTACTTTTTGCACCATACTATGTTAGTTTTGCAAAACTTTGGAAAACCCCTTACCACCACGGTTAGAACACCTAAATAGTATTTCGGCAACTAAAATGCTACCTTAAGTAGGAACTTGGACTAACTAAAGTATCTTGGCTGAGAAATATCGCTAGAGATAAATTCTTCACCAAGCCAACAATGGTAAAGGGTTTTTCCACTGAACCGTTTGAACCACCATCTACAATCAATCCTGCAACATTTTATGTAGTATCATTTTTGATATTTATATCCTCATCAGTAGCCCATTTCAATTTTAGTATTTATAATAACAGTTAGCACTTGCCTCCATATATTTTTTCCAATCCTGTTTTTCTCGGTTATATTTTTATAGCCATAACATTTTGACATTTATTTTATTTTATTTATTAAAGTATTTCCTTTTAACTTTCCTACATGTATCACTATTTAATTCTGTATGTTTCTATTCCTGAGCAAAATATCGCATTGTAACATTGTTGCTTGGTGTATAACCTAACCTAACATTTTTGATATTTACAACTTGCATCAAGTTTACAAGTATTCCATTTTACGTTTACTAGAACCCCCCTTATAGGGGAGGCCCTTGCCAAACAATGGGTTGTTACGGGCTAATAATAATAATAAATAACAATCAGTGCCTAACTTTGTTTCTATTTGTGCTATTCCTCAAAAGATTCCATGCTGGTGCTGCGTCATATAGAGGGTGATCCTAAACACGTGCGAAAAACTGCAACCACGGGTAGCTGAGGTTATTTAACCCCTAAATCACCTAGTTCTTATATTTTAATTCAGCACCATTGCGGGTATCTGGCTTTAAAAAATTTTTCATCACTTCACAGAAATGTTAATAAAATCTTCATTTCTTGCCCAATTTAGATAAACTCCGTTGTTTTGGAAAGCTAACGGCCCAAGCTTAATTTCCAGTACAAAAAAATGTATAAAAGTCAGTATGAAAAGTGGATGAAATCTGACCCAGAAGTGAAAACTTTCGATTTAAAAATTTGGATTTTAGATGTTAGGCCTGTATGACACGGCACAGAATTTTGCGCAAAATTATGTAGCTCGTGCTCTAAAATCTACAGAATTTTGTTCAGAAACGACGTCAAATCGATGCGTAAACGAGCACTTTCTAGAGTTCATCAACCATCACAGAGGGCAAAGACGTAAATGTTTTACCACCTGTACCGCCTAAAATCTCTCATTCTACACAAACTTAATATAACTTATAAACAAAAAAAAAACCTTCCCGAAAACGCAAAACTAATACAAGCCACGAAAAGATAAGCAACATTCGAGGTTATGTAAACAAAAGTAAACAATTATCATTAAACATTGATAGATTTCTACGTTATCTACAGCAAATACTTTAATATATTAATACAGGAAACTCATATAAGTTTAGCATGATGAAATGCGAGATATTGATAGTGGCGTCATCTAAGCAGTTCGGTGGGCAAGTTTCAGTAAATTTGGATAATAAATTTACAGATTACTGTTTTAAATTCATTTTAATAAATAAAAACCTAACCCTACAAAATGTTATAAACTTATTAAACTTACGAAGTAAAGTAAAATATCATAATTATCAAATATTATTAATTAAATAAGGGTTTTGCTATAAGAAAGTAAATGGCATTTGCTTTAAATGTGCCACAAATGTTTTCGACAGCTGCCAAATACAAATCTTAGTGGCCCACCAAGCCGCACGGATCGCTGCAGTCAGTGTCATGAGTTTTTCGGCCAAGTTTCCTGTATTAATATATTAAAGTATTTGTCTACAGTAAGATGATTATTTTTTGACAGTTTCTCATAGATGTCACCGTAATTTGTACGTATTTGCGCCTTAGATCATACACATTTACATAGATAATACCACTCTATAAGAAACTAGGTACGTCACTGTTGTAAGGATCCCAACAAACTTTTTTTTATCTGTCTCTTTTGCCGTTGCATGACATCCAATAATGTTGTTTCACTTGTACCCTTTTCAATATTGGCGCTCGCCCAGTTGCTGTTGACGTATGGCGAGAATTACACAAATTAAACTGTCAGTGAGAAAAGTCACAAGAACAGCACATAACCTGCAAATGTAGAAACGTTTTGTGTTATTGAAATTTTTAATTTTAATCTAAAATGGTGCGAAAATGCGTTATTTGCAGTGCTCCTCATCAAGGAATTGTTTGTTTTCATTCCCGTAGATGTAGGTAGAGTGTTTATACTTCAAAAAAGAATAATTCGAATGATGTTCGACCTTTCATCAAGAGAACATTGCCGACCAATTTTTCAAAATAATCGTATACTAACTTTAACATCCATATTTATACAAAAGTGCGTCCTATATGTGAGAAAGAACCCTAAGAACTTCCCTCTTGTGAATGATAATCACACTTACAGCACCAGATCCTGTAATAACCTTCAGATAGGTTACTATAATTTAAGCTTATACAAAAAGTCTCCAAGATACTGCTGTACCTCTCTGTATAATAAACTGCCTAGGAATCTTAAAAATATCATAAATGAAAAGACGTTTGATGGACAGTTCAAAACTTTTTTTAACGGAAAATGCCTTCTATGCTTTAGAAGAGTATTTAAGCCTTCGAAATAAATAAACATTATATTAGATTACTGTATTTTTTACTTTATTATTTATTTAATAAATATTTGACAGTTATAGAGGTGTCAAATAATTAATTTTGAAAAATGGCAAGAATAGTTTTGTCGCAAGATTTAAAAGACTGCGATAATTGCACTGGTTTATGTTATATTTACTACATATTTAAATTTCCCGCCGTACATCACGCGTGAGCGCATGCGTAGATTGCATAAGGGTACAGGGAAAGATGGGTAGATATGATTTATTTGTATTAGGAAGAGAAGGAACACAAATAGTTTGTCTGTGATATCTTTACAACACACTTTACAATCTTTTGTCACATCCATGTAAATGTGTATGATCTAAGATTTGCGCATGTTCACAGACAGATTTTTATTCAAATTTCTGATAATATGCGTTGTGTCGTGTCATACAGGCCTTAGGTATGTATTCAACTTGTTATTTCTATTCGAAACTTTGTTAGATAACTCTAAATATTAAATTTCCGAAAAAAAATTTAAAATACAATTTTTGGAAAACATAGGACTAGTTCAAAAACCACAAAAAAAAAACGTTTTAACCCAATTGTCACTTCTGGGTCAGATTTTATCTACTTTTCATACTTAGTTGTACATTTTTCTTGACTGGAAATTAAGCTTGGACTGTTAACTTTCCAAAACAACGAAGTTTAAACAATTAGACAACAAACAAAAAAAAGTTATTTACATTTTAGTGAATTGATGTAACAAATTTGAAGCCCTATATCCTCGTAATGGTGCTGAATATGAAAAAATTTACTAGGCGATTTAGGAGTTAAATAACCCTCTTATACGTGGTTACAGTTTTTAGCTTATATTTAGAATCACCCTGTGTAGACTGACCCTAACCTAACATTTTTGCTTGTCAAGAAATTTGAAAAAATATTCTATTTTAAGCTGTATTCTAACAATGATTACTTACTCTACATACTTGTTTTTATGTCTGCCTTTTCTTGAAATGTTTTGTTGTTTATTTAACACTGTCAAGTGCTGTGTATAACAAGCTTACTTATTCGACTAATGTGAAATTACAAATTACTAACGAAGAGAATGGCATTACCTACCCCACATATTATATATAACTTTGTGATGCCAGACCACAATACAACTGATGTCCCACTTCACCACTTGGTTTTCAAAATACTTTTGCTTTTATTAAGTTTAAACTTATAATTTTTTGGCTAACTTTGTGTCATTTAAATGGTACATTGTGTGGCTACAATTCGTCAAAGAAGAAAATCGGTTATGTGCATTACCTATATTTGGTATCGCCAAGTAGCTTCACAACAGCGTATGTATGCCACATCCACTCTCTACAACATCCTTGGGTTTTTTTAAATAAAAGTGGATGCGATTGGAATATTTGAAATATAAGTAATGGTAACGCTTTGTGCAAGTGTATGTAGTAACACATATAATTCCAAAAATAATGATACTAAGTATTTAAATTTTGTGGTACAAATAAACCAGAGTAAGTTTTACTCTTTTTGGTAGTAGGAGTAGCAATTTTAAAATAAAACACATTAATGTAGCATATTCAATTGAACCACGATATAATTGGCGTGAGAATTAAAGACCCATCACAAAGTGTGAAACTAAATCTTAACTATTTGGTAATGTAATGGGTTTCATACAAGGGTAAAATAAGTATTGTAGTCCAGTTCTCAATATAATCATGACAAATTAATATAATTATTTCAACAACAAAAAAATTAACACTACATTCTGCGAGATCTACCAAGCTTTTCATACTGCTAGAGTCAAGAATTGAGAAAGTTCTCAAATATATAAATTTCCCTACTAATAATTTCTTTGGTTATGTATGTTTATCATTAATAATCCTAATTAAAACCTTGTACCAAGATTTTTATTTGAATTTTTCAGACAATTGGTCGAAGGCTCGGAGGAGGAATTAGGAACACTGCCAGTTACAAACAACAAAGATACACCTTAAATTATTTTATTATTTAAGACAATTATGTAACTAAGCTAGTAGTAAAAATAAATTTCTACAATTTACAGTTCTTTTGATATTTTTAATGTGGACAACAGACACAACTTAAAAATACTTTTGTAAAGGTTCACCCAAAACCTTCTCCAGTTCTTGAACAGTTTTTTGACACGCCTTTTCAACTTTCTCTTCTTCATCTTCCAGCAATTCTGCCAAGAATGGAATGGTTTCCGGCAAAAGGGGCAAGAAATCTTCACCTAGTTTTTTGGCAGTTTCACTCAAACACTCCAGAGCAACTAACCGTATATTCGGCGAATTATGTCTCATTTTTAATAGAATCTGGTAATTCATTTGTTTCCAAAGTGCATCATCAGCTGTGGCCACAGCAAATTGCACAATGCAAGGTGTCAGTATTGTGTTAGCTCGGGTTTCCAAACTGCCCATGCCCCCCAAGGTGTTTTCTAATTGATCGACTATGGGCTGCATCAGAACTTCAAATCGTTCTTTTGTTACAAACTTCTGGCTATCGTACAAAAATATTGCTTGGATGGTTTGTAAAATGTTTTCCAATAAGGCGACATTTTTGGTATCTTCTTTGAAATACAGTTTGCTATTTTTGACGCTATTACAAGCATCCAGCAGAGTGGCAGCGTTATTTAAGAAGTGTCCAGCAAACAAAACAAATAGCCCTTTAAGACAATTAGCAAACGCATAGGAGAGATTATAAAATGTGATCACCCGTTCTGTTTTTGCATCCGTGCGTACAGCCCAGTCAAACAATTTGTAATATAGAGGCCTAAACGTGGATTCCGATAATTTAAGAATTAAAGTGACAAATGCCTTTATCACGTGTTCTTCCACCTTGACTGCTTGTTCATGCGTGCTTCGGCCATCGGCGCGAAACTCCAACGCATTTAAGAAAAACGCAGTTAGTTCAGATATACTAGACTGAATGTCTGAGCCTTTTAAATGTGATATACATTCGGATAAAATCGCCATTAGGGGTCCAATCGCAGGAAAATTTGATTTGCTAACAAGATTATTGTAGGAATTTTCAATGGCCGGAAGAAGCACCCTCAGGGGAATCACTGAGCCCATTTTTTGTTGAATACTATGCAGTTTCGTCACAAAGGGGGTTAGTTTTTGGTCATCTGTCTGAAGGTTCCATTTACATGCGAGGGAACATACTTCGTACAGTAGTTTTTCGAGGTACGGACTTAAAAACAAAGGTAAGCTGTCTAGGATTTTATACAACGCCGTGATGGTACTTATAAGCAACAAATTCGGAGTATCGAGGCGTTTTTGAGATTTCAAAATTTTGATTAAGGTAGGCATGAACTTGCTCAAGCTCGTGATCGCGTGAGCTCGCAACGTACAGCATAATTCTGATAAGCATAAAACGAGCGAAGCCAGCGTGTTTTCGTTTACTTGTCCAGTGCTCGTTTTGGCTAGATCGGCGATGAACTCTAAAATTTGGATGAACTTCGACGGGTCTTCTGACGCCAAGTGCTTCACGAGCAATTTTAACGAAATTAGAGCTTTTTGAACGATCAACTCCTGTTCTGGCTCGACATCGGGTCTCTCAATGGTCTTTATAATGTTAACCAGCGACGACACTAGAATGTTGTAAAGCTCAGTTTTATCGCATTCGTTCAAGAATGCAGAATTGCTCTGCAATTTATTGTTGAGGAGCTCAAGGGCTCGCTTACGAACTGTGCTTAAACTATACACCATGAGGCCTCGTATTACCAACAAGAACATTTTACTCGTCAAAAGGGCGTTGATCGCGTCTAAAACATCATAACTGTAATGGAGAACAACTTTCCAATACTGAGCTTGTGGAGTGTTTGTATTTCGTTCGGCGACCTTCGAAGTCTCTTGTATATAATTCAGGATGTTAATGATCGTATCCTTGAACAAGCTTTCTAGTTGCAACATGTCTTCATCGGACAACGTTGCCACTTTTTCGACGAATTGAGTTGATGCGAAAAGATTTGCTATGAACGTAACTATGGTGTATTTGTAATGACGGAATTGTTTTGGCGTGTACCGTTTAATGTCAAATATGAAATTATCCCCATCAATAGCATCAGTTTTCTCTTCCGGCAACTCGCGCAGATACTGCAGTATTTGAATGCAGGTCGTAAATACGATTTGAGGTGAAAATTCCCGGCTCAAATCGGCTGCAATGTCCAAGCGCTTTGGAGCCTCATCAATATTAGCTAACGACCTACTTTTGGTCGTTTTCTGTTTTTCCATATGACCATGCACGACGTGGGCCTCAAACACAATCAAAAGAAACAAATGCAAATTTTCTTTAGGTCCTAGACACGTCAGTAACTGTTTAAAGAGCGGCATTCTGCGGTGCTCCGGAATATCTAGAATAGCGTCGACGAATACCCGCAAGACCCTTTCAATGCTCTTAGTCTGGCCGTCTTTAATTAGAATGGGTACAATGGTATCAATGATTTTTGTAATTATCTGGAAACTGTACGCGTCATCGTGCCGCAAAACAGACGATCCGACGAACGTAAAAATGGCAATGATGTGGTGTAAAACTTGCTTGGGAATCAGCGAAGCAGTCTTGGCCAACAACAACAATGCATGGTGGTGGGTCTGGGGGTTTTGAGACGCCCGGATGCACTGCACGACCAGCTGCATGTTGAAGGCATTCTCAGGAAGCGGCTCATTCTCGATTTTCTCGCAGCAGTGTAAAATTGTGGACAGAAGCAGCTGTTTCGGGTACTCGACGCTGGCCTGCTCATCGAAATCCAAACACTTTTTCAGAATCTCAAACAAAATTGGCAGCAATGCGTTTGTGTTACGAATCTTCTTTTTGTCTTGCATGAACTCCAATATCGTGACGCCCTTTTTCCATTCGATCGTGTCTAAGATATCAACAGTGGGGATAATATCGACTCTTCGCCTCCGTTTCGTCAAATCTAGTTTGGGCGACTGCACATCGCGCATTTTCTTGAGCTGTTCCAACACTAAAGTCGTGTCCAAATCGATTCGTTTGAATACATGGCTAGCCGATTGTAAAACTTCTGGGTTTTGAGTTGTCGTGGCCATTTCAATTATAGAATCTAAAAATATCGCTTGAATGTTGCTCTTCAAACTTGAGAAGAGCTCACGATCCACTTGGTTTAGAATCAGCCCGGCTGGCGATGTGGATTTGGTTTTGTTCCTTACGAAAGTGGCGTCATTTTGAATGTTCAACTTGATGAACTCCCAAACCGTAGAGTTTTCTTCTATAGCATCTGCGATTGAAGATTCAAACCGTATGATATTTTTGTAGACTATTTCAGACTCCAATTCGTTCAATTCTTCAGACTTTTTGTCCTTCAAGATACTTATAGCAATTTCTGACGTATTCGCGTAAATATCGATGTTATTTAGATGAGTTAGGGCTGTAATCAAACCCGCCTTCAAATAAAGTGGATACTTCGGATTATTTGTCAATTTCACAAAAACGTTTAAGCACGTTTTTAAATTAATATCGTTCGATATTTTATCTGCTGACAATACATTGAACATTACCACAGGTGTTTGTTCGTGGTCTAACATTATTTCTTCGCGATATTTCTTCAGTTTGCTCAAGAACTTGATATAATTAATCGATGCGGGACTTGTATTTTTTACCAAAAACTCCACGACGTTCAATAATATTTTGCGCATATCCACGCTTGAAGCATTCAAACCAACCAAAATATATGGAACAATGGCTTGGTCAAAATCTGATGCCGAACCAAACTCCTTCTGCTTCTTCTTCAGCAAATCTCTGAGCGTCTGCAAGCAGTCCAGTCGAAATTCATCATCGATAAGTTCATTTTGGCAAGTTGAAACATTTAACAGAAGTTCAGCAATCGACAGAGTCTCATTTTTGCAAAAAGACCAGAACTCATTTAAAGCGTTGGAGTACAGGGAAGACTTCTTGAGCTTGCTGCTGCGACTGCCTTTGATTAAAATCTTCAAAAGGCGTAAATAAAACAAACCGCACGTGGAACCAAAATCCATTCGGCCCATATTTTCCGGAACTTCCGTTTTTAAAATCAGATCTTTAATGCAGTGCAGATAACTTTGTAAAGTGAACTTATGTTGTTTAGCTAACGTGATGTAATTGAACACGTTGTTTTCGCCCTTCACAACCGTCATTTTCGAAGTGCTCAAATGTATTTCAAAAATGTCTAAAGCTAGATTGCTAACTTTAACGCTACATCTACGAGGAAGGCAGCTGGTTAAAAGTAACATCGCTACAAGTTTTTGGAGCACGCTACAATTTTCTTCAGGTATTGTCTTTAAAGCTTCCACTAGCTGTTTAACATCGGGAAGGTTCAAACCTGCTTGGAGGTTATCATAAATAATTCTAGAAAATTCTTCACAACTGGAAGCGTTAATCAATTGCGCTTGCAGTGGCTGCAGAAATTTTGATTTTCTTGCATATTCCCCTGCCACAATCGGTTGGCGACTATTAATCCATTTTCTTCAGTGGGTAGCAAAAATGGCAGCGTAGCGAGAAAAACCTTCATGTCAGAATCGGTAAAATAGCAGCAGAGCACATCTAATGCGACTTTGGACAGTTTCCACCATTCGTTATTGCTCTGGCACTTGGTTAACAGCTTGATTACAATATCTTTGAGATTGTTCATGTCAACGACTTCAGGAAATTTTGATCTGAATAGGCGCAGAGTTTCGTGGACTACTTCCAAGCTGTCGTCATTAAGCCTATCAAATAGAGCGTTCTGTAACATATCCGCCTCCTTGTCTCTGAATATTTGTAACTTTTTAAGTAGCATTTTTAAACCTTCAACTCGAAGTTCTGCATTCGGGTGGTACAACTTTTCAAAGAGTTCGTAACAATCGTGACTGTTTACTCCATTTTGAATCAATTTGCGTAATGCCTTTTGGTGCTGGATTTGCTTGGGCTCGTTGCTGGTTGTCATTATTTTCTTAACTGCAATGTCAAATGAAACTGGATGCTGTCTTTCTATTTTGTTGATGAAGTCTTTTAACCAGGTAACATTATTCTCGGAATATTTACGCTTCCGATAATAGATATCCAGAACGGAACTAAAAATAAAATTGTTGTGATTAATAAACCAGCAAAATTTGGTAGTATTTTAGGATTTTGAAACATTTTTTTAAAAGACGGCTGAATACAATCGCCGTCTCTTAAGATGAACCTGGGTACAGTGAACCATCGGACATAACATGCATTTAAGAAGTAAAGGTATGGATTGACTGTTTTCACTGTGTTGCATTTCCAGCTCACAATGATTAATCGTCCCAGAACCAACCAGCAATAACCCTTATCCTTAAGACATTTTTTTAGGGGTTTGATCCCTAGTAGTGACGAAATATTTACCAGTTATAAAAAATATTTTAAGGATAAATTCGTTTTTAATATTTAAAGCACACAAACAATTAGCAATCCACGATGTATTTAAAAAAAGCAGGTAAAAAGTATGTACGAGGTTTGTAAATTAAGTAATGAGACTGGTAGCGTAGTGTTCGATCTGGCAACACCGGCGACGCGGGAGTGGAAAGGGCGGCAGGTGAACATGTGATACGCCTTCAATACGAGTTTGAACTCGCTAGAGTCATTTGGTTGTCCATAGCGATTTTTTTCGTGAAACAGTTTTTTTTCTAGTGCGTTCCGAAAATGAGTGACATCAATTTCGAGCAACTGTGTGCTATCAGGTTTTGCTTCGGACTTGGGCACAGTGCAACGGAAACTTTTGCAAAAACTTCGGCAGGCCTACGGAGACAGTGTTTTGACAAGGGCCAAGGTTTTTCGGTGGTTTAAGGCATTCTCAGAAGAAAGAGAATTGATTGAAGATGAACCTCGCAGTGGAAGGCCTTCATTTTCAAGAACTGATGAAAATGTTGACAGAGTCCAGGATCTTGCGCGTTCAGATCGTCAGTTGACAGTCAGAATGATCGGGGAAGAGTTGAATTTGACTCACACCACCGTTCATCAAGTTTTGACCAATGAATTGGGGATGAGAAAAAACTGCGCAAAAATGGTTCCGAAAAACCTTTCGCAGCACCAAAAGGACATCAGGAGAGAAAGGTGCCTTGGTTTTTTGGAATCGATTGAAAATGAACCCCAGTGTCTGGAACGCGGCATTACTGGGGTGTTTGAGTATGTAGTTGAGTAGAAACTAAGCGGCAGAGCATGGAATGGCACACTTCAACCTCTCCAAAGTAAAAAAAAAAGCAAGAATGAGCACGTCGAAGATCAAATGCATGCTGATTTGCTTTTTTAACAGCCACGGAATCGTTCACAAAGGGTTTGTCTCAAGGCCAACTGGTTAATCAACACTTTTACAGAGAGGTTCTTTAAAGACTTCAAAAAAGGGTTATACGTATGAGACCAAACGTCAAGAACAACTGGGTGTTGCATCACGACAATGCGCCTTGTCACACAGCAATTTCAATAAACGATTCTAGCTTCTCAGTCTCCTTATTCGCCAGACTTGAGCCTTGTGTCTTTTTCCTCTTTCCAAGACTGAAAAATCACCTCAAGGGACGTCATTTTGGGACACTGGAAAACATTCAAACGGCTGTAATCGGTCAGCTGAAGGCTATTCCAGCATCCGAGTTCCAGCACTGCTATGAGGGATGGAAGAATCGTCTCTAGCGCTTTGTGGCTTCCCAAGACAGTTACTTTGAAGGTGACAATGATGAGTTGTAATTTTATTCGAATAAAAAAATTAAAAAAATCAGTCTCATTACTTAATTTACACACCTCGTATGGATGTTTTAAATACACGTCTATTTTTTACATTTTTACGTGTGAAAATGTGTTTCTGTGGATGACAAACATGGTTTTTAGTTTCAATACAATAGTTATTTTAAAATTGCTTGCATATAACGTTTGTCAAACACAACGAGCATTTATATTCTTCACCCCAAAAATTGGATTGTATTTTCAGTGGTCTAGCAATATTTCCAAAATTGCCGAATTACACAAACTTTTATTAATATTTTAACAAAAAATATAAAATCTTAATTTGCAAATGGTACAAACGAGGATCATGATAATAATAAAATTTGTGATCTGCTTTAAAACTTATATGGAGATCCTTTCAGAGACTGTTCACTATAGCAGGTACATTTAAAAAGAATCTATGGAATGGTAAGAGATGATCTGTTAACTGGAAAAAATTTACCTACTTAGGAAGGTACTTTAATATTTATTTATGTACCAAGGGTAGTAAGTGTCATTTTTTGATCGAGAATGCAGTTTGTAAAGCGAGGCCCTTAGGACCGACGTTTGCGAGCATTCGAGACCCAAAAATACACGATAGTACCCGAGGTGCATGTGAGATTTTTCTTCAATCTGCGCATAATTAAATTTAAATTTCATTTTTTGAACTGTCTTTTATTTTTTTTTTAACTGCAAAATTTATAATTTTTCTGGTTAAATCAAGTAGGTACTACTTTGCAAATTTCTTTGACTACAATGCGACAGAAGATATCTACGACTGTGTAAATAATTACCATGAAGTTAGATGTGTTTATATGTTAAAAAATAGATAATTTGTGAAAAAATAGAGGAAGCTGCCTGTTCTAACTTGCTGCCTGTGAAATCCCAAGAAAGGTGTACACACAAGAATACAAGAATTTAATTCGATTGTTCAAGTTACTAACTGTTTTAATTTGTTGTTTTTTGCCTGACTTCGTTAAAATTCATATTTATATTTTAATATTACTAACAAACTCAATTTCAACAAGATTGAGTCTATTATTATTGTCAAAATATACTGCTGTAATTTTTCGTTTGCATTTAATGTAAGTGATTATAAAATATTATTACCAATAATATGTGAGTCTAAAGTTTTGTTTTGTTACAAATAAAGTTAATATTCTTCAAGATTTATTGCTGGAATTTACTTTTTTACCCTTGGGTTGAATTGAAATATTTAAGTTAAGTTTGCCACGGCAACGAGCACTGCAATGTAAAGTGTCACTAATTGTTAACAAAACAATGACGTATTGACCTACTTACTAATCAGGTATGATAAAAAACTATTTTGTTTCCCCCAAACTCTCCATGGCTTAATACCTAAGAAGGAAAAACTGCATTGGCGCAGTTCTTTCATATTAAATAAACCTTTCACAAGTAAAAATACAAAAATTCGAAAAGGAACAGTTGCAGATACTTTTTGGTATTTTTGGAATTGTCATTTGTTGTATCTTTTGAGATATATGTGTATTTTGCCATTAGAAAAAATATGTGGAGTTTAGGACAAAGGAATGTCTTAATGGGAATTCCACGAAATAGATTAATTATGGAGGATTCACCGCATTGTCCGCTACATCGCTCGATTTAAATTTTTCTGTGCCACTTTCTTTGGGGATTCTGAAGATATGGACGCCGCTTACAAATGAAGAGGAATTAATCAATCAAAAAGTCGCAATGAATATGCTTCAAAAACTTAATAGCAAACATTATTCGACGCGTTCCGGAGAGTTCATTTCTACAATTAAAATGTTTAGTTAGAAGTTTATCCGACACCCGGATAGGGTAACAGGAAATGGGAAAGAAGAAGAAGAAGTTAGAAGTTTAAAGTCGCATTTATTTAAGTTACCTAGGAATCTTGTTCATAATCCGTTACTATAACCACGATCTGCTTGATTTAAATGTTAGCCAGTCTGGGCATTTTTGCAGTTCTACAGGGTGACGTACGGGAAACGGACGTTTTTAGAATGGTTAGTATACAGCTGTAAGTGGTGGTAGCGAGATGCGGTTGGGGACATTCGCTTCGAGGTGGCCTACCATTTTAGTTACAATGGAGCAGTGGAGGATACAGCAACGCATGTTCGCGTACGATACGTTTGTTCTAAATGGTGAATCTGTCATTGCAACACAGCGGATCTCTCGTCGTCATTTTAATATCGGTCGGAATGGCGCAGTTCCAACCCGTAATACGATCCTGCGATGGGTTGAAGGCTTCCGATTAAGCAGAACCATTACAAAGAAAAAGCCGCCAGGCCCTAGAAAAAGTGAGAGGACACCAGAAAACATCGCCAGACTGACAGAGGCAATCATGAGGAGCCCCAATCGATCGGCACGTCAACATGCACGCGAGTTACAGAGAAACCGTGAATCTGTGAGAAAAATTTTACGTTTTGATTTAAAATTGCATTCATACAAAATGCAGGTGGTTCAGCAGCTCAATGTGAGGGACTACCCACAACGACGGGACTTCGCTGTGCGTATGCAAGTTGTGTTTGAAGAAGACCCAAATGCAGTAGTGAGAATGAGCGATGAAGTTAATTTTCAGTTAAATGGTTCGGTAAATAAACAAAACTTTCGCTATTGGGCCCCCTCTCCACTCTGAGCGTGTGGCAGTTTGGTGTGCAGTTGCCCTTTTTGGTGTAATCGGACCGTATTTTTTTTTAGGAGAACGACGTTACGGTGGCGGTGAACTCGAATCGTTACGTTCACATGTTGAATACGTTTTCTCGACCGCAACTTCAAAGACGACGAATAAACATAAGAAATGTTTATTTTCAACAAGATGGTGCCACAGCGCACACTGCCAACGCATCGATGGCAGTTGTGAGGAACATGTTCCCTGAACGCCTCATTTCGCGTTTCGGTGACGTGCCCTGGCCTCCAAGATCACCGGACTTGTCCTCCTATGATTTTTTCCTGTGGGGGTACTTAAAAGAACGTGTTTATGTTCACAAACCCCGTAATTTAATGGAATTGAGAGATGCCATTACAGAAGAGGTGCATTTGATTGAACGAAAGCCGGTAGCCGAACTTATGGATAACTTCCGGCACAGACTTGAAGTGTGCATTCAAGAGAATGGCCGCCACCTGAGTGACATAATTTTTCCTACCTAACTATGTTAAATCAAATGGTAGATGTTGATCTTTTGTTTTGTAAAATAAAATAATTTTTTCATTGTCCGTTTCCCATAAGTCACCTTGTATATACGTTTATTGTGTATTTCTTTTTTGTATTGTTCCTCAATAGAGGCTTTTCTAAATTTTTTATAGTGGATAAGCTCTGATTGGATGTTAATGCCCCACCAACTGCAAATTTAAATGCACGGGCAAACATGGATTTCGTGCAACTGATGTAAAGCTGTAACCTCACTTTTGTAAGGTTTTGAGCTTACTTTAGTTTATGTTTTTAATTATTATGAAAAAATACAACCACACCTAATTAACAGAGAAATATACAATATCCACACTTCTTGTTTGTTGACAAACAGCTGTTAATATTTTTCTAAAACCTTCTTTTACAATGTGGCATAACTTCAAAATGTTTGTATTGGGTATTACGTTTTTATAAAACAGTTTTATACAAATTTTTAAACTATAATCTCACTGTAAAATGGTGTACCTTTACTATTAATAAAAATCATTTAAACCGTGAACCGTGCTATGCCTAAATGTTTAAATGGTAGTTTCTGTAAAAAATATTTAATCGATTTTTTTTATTATAGAATAGTAGTTTTGTATTTTTTTCCATGTCCGTGATTGTTCTCTAGTGGTTTTTTTTTATTTTGCATGTGGTTAGCTTTAATAAACGTTTTCTAAATATCGAGCAAAAAATGATTTAATAAAAATGTTTACTTTTGGAGGGGTACAAAATATATTTTAAGTGCTAAGATATTAGTGCGGGTGATTTTAATTTATTTTTTCTGAATAAAGCGAGAAAAATATTTCTTCTTGGAAAGAATGTAAGACAATTATATGAACATCCACTCTTCAAAGCGGTAGAAATGATGTTTAAGCATAAATATGGCATAAATTTCAGGGATGGGTTGTTACACATTACTTTTAAAATCAACTGTTTGCAATACGACCCTCACTAATCCTAGGGCTTTCAATACTTGTTATTGTTTGGTATATTTATGGGGTTTGTCCCTGAATGAAGTGGCATCATCCAGTGATCCAACTAAGCAAGCTGGGGTTAAGATGGTTGACATTTAATGTATGTCACAGAATATATCTACTGAAATTATGATTATTTGATACAATGGGATTAGAGGCAGATTTGTAAATTTTACAATGCTGGAATTTTTTGATTACAGTTTTGTAAAATTCATGGGCACTTCCACCATTTACTCTACTACAAAATGTGAATTTCTGTAGAAACATGAATACACATCAGTATTCTTCTAGGGCAAAAAAATTATAAAATGTTAACACTATTATTTAACTTCTCTTGTTTTATTCAATCGTTACTATTATTTAAATATTACTTTTGAAAATAGGTTAGGATTGTTTGCTATACAACCAAATAATACAAATTTACAAAATCTACTACAAAAAAGGCTAATTTAATAATTTCTTAATTGTTTCTCACATCACTTCGATGAATTTATTATGAATTATTAAAAAATAAACAATATTTCTAACATTTCAATTTTTACTAGCTTCCTGCAGTTTACATATTTCCGTGTTATTCACACTGGAGATATGCATTAAGCAGCAAAGCTATAAAACCTGTCGACATTCTAATAATATGTTTTCGGCCTAATAATTAGTTTAATAATTGTTTCTTGCCTTAAATTCTTAATAATTAATACCATCACAATGGCTAATAATATTCTATTTCCTTATTAAAAAATGGGCTTACTTACTTTAGCAGTGTATAAATGAATCCATCATCAATTTTAACTTCGGCAATCAGGTTGTCCACAAAATTCATACAAGCTTCGTTATCTTCAGTGGCTAAAACAGAAGAAATACCAGTGTGCAGAACTGGCTCAAGTAGAGGATAAATGTGAATGCCATCCTTGTTAAGTTTTTCAACTATTTTGGCAAATCCGTCCTTGCGACATAAATTGTTAATTGCAACATGGGAAACTTTGTCAAAGTGCTTTTGCGATTGGAACAAAACAATGAGTACTAAAACAGCTTCAGATGTTAAATTGGGCGCATTCATCAGAGTTATTTTTTCCACAAACTTATCCAGAATTTTGTCAGACAATTGTGTCTGCGATAGGAGCTTTGCGGTTACAACATAAGAAGCTGCAGCAAAATCAGGTATTTCCGATGTTAAACCCTTTAAAATCACAGGGAGCATTTGGGAAATCTGTGCCTCATTTACTTCCTGGGAATACTCCAATGCCCCAGTAAAAGTGGTGCAATAAAAATTAAAAACTACAGTTAAAGATGAGGGTTTCTCATGTTCCTTTATGATGGCGAGTACAAAGTTCGACACAAACTCCAAAAAATAAACATCAGAAGCAGCATGGTTATACAGAGTTTGTTTCGGCAAATGAATTCCTGGCCTCTGAAGGGGTTTTAACCAATTCCATTTGTCTTTTGGTTCCTTAAGATTCAACAGTTGTAAAGCACGAACGAATATGTTCATCTCGTGATACGGTAAAATTAACATTAACAAATCTTCCTTGTTATATTCATGAATATAATAACGATACACTAGCCATTCCAATGCTTTATATGAGCAATTAAATAGAAAATAGGGTGATAACAGTAACAAAAACCTCCTTATATTTTTGTTCAACCTTTGGTTAGATTCTGCACTTTCTACAGAGCGTTCGAAATCCTTTGCAGTAATGTGAAACAAGGTGTTCTCAAACTGTGCAAAAATTGGATTACGATTTTTCAGTTCCTCCAATCCATCAATACCGATTTGATATACGGTTTCCTTGTTAAGATTGGCAGCTTCCTTTGGATCGAAAAGTAGAGATGGTCGTTTCTTATCGCGTTTAAGTAGAGTTGTTTGTGGAACTGCAAGCCTTTGTAGCTGTTCTGCTAGAGAAGTACTCATTTTGAATCTAAAAAGAAAGTACATTTCAATCTTTGCAGTTCTTATTTATTAAAAACCACTACACGCAATTAATGTGAAATCATAAAGGAAATGATATTTACTTACCTTAATTATTATCACACAATTTATTTCAAAAATATAAAAACTATTAAAATATCACAACATGTGAATACATGTTTTTTTAGGTTATGTCATCTGCTGCAGCACAAGAGCTTCCGTCCAGTAGATGCACCTACGACTGCGCATGCGTAAAAATTGTTATCAATTATTTTGAGCATTTTGACATCTATTACAGTGTCTATATCGGAATGCCGTTAACGATAGAAATAATGTACTTTTCTAAATTGATATATTTTATTTCGCTGCTAATTATTTTATATTAGTAACAATAAATAATATTCAATAAATCTTTTAATGAGTAGAAAGGACACTTATTGTATCGTTTCCAAAACTAAACAGTGCCATCAAGCGGTTCGGGAGAAACTAAAATAATGTATACGATCGATGGTAGATGGCAGATCGCAATAATTGCGGGAAAATGTATTTTACCTCAAATTTCATTTAAAGAGCTTTAGAAAAATTAATGTATTAAATGAAACGATATTGGTTTTATTTAAGTATCATAAATACAACTTGAATACATATATACATATAAACTAATGTAAAGTTGCGTCATGCTTGCACCTTGCTAATTTCATTTGCATTGTACAAACGTTGAAGAAGCTAAAAAATAATCAATGTAACAAAGCGTACACTGTGTACTTTCTCCAATGCAGGAGATATTACAGTGAAGTGGTCAAATATTAAACAAAAAAATATATTATCAATGCATTGCTAATTTTGTGCATGTGTGATGTATCATCACAATTATGTCCACATACAAAATGATGAAAATCGCTATGCTGTAGTTGAGATACATCATCAAAAGTGCTTTTCTATCAGCCTTTGAGCTGAAGTTATAGGAGATCAATTATTAGGATCCATTTTTCTTTCAAACAGTTTAACAGGAATTGCATACCTTCAGTTCCTACGAAACGAATTGGAAATGATATTTGATGATATACCGTTACGAACGTCTGAATAGATATTTTAAGCATGATGGAGCACCCGAACATTATTACGTAGTAAGAAACTACTTACGAGAAACATTTGGCAATAACTGAATTGGGCGAGGTGGTCCTGTACCATGGCCGCCTCGTTTACCAAATCTAAATCCACTTTATGTTTACATATGGGGTTATCTAGAACAATTAGTTTACACTGAACCTATTCAATACCTAGAGGATTTATGAAATAACATTAACAATGCTTTTAATCAAGTCAGACAAGTTGCGGGGATTTGTGAACGAATACCAAGTTCTTTCAGGAGAAGAATTCGTACATCCGCTGAAGCTAATGGTAGCCACATTGAATATATTTTGTGGCAGTTTATTTTAGTTAGTCATTTATTATTTGGTTTTTTTTAAATCAGTGTTTATCTCCAAAACTATGCATTTGCTTATATATGTTTATTGCTAGTTTTTGACTCAAGAATAGTATATGGTGAAATATTATGCAAGCAAGGTGGGACACCCTGTTATAAATTTCATGCTCAGATGAAGATGAAGACATAAGTATTTATTTAATTGGCTGGAATTTATACCACAAACCTCAACATAACTTGTACCTACACTACAAATGAATTGATTTTTGGGCCAGAACAATTATTAAAAACAAAAATTATATGTTTCATTTTGAAGATGTATGCTGTTGACTTAGAACTATATGTGACAGGGTGAACGACGAACTCACAACTAATTCATCAATATAATTATTTTTGAAGTACATCTGCAGAGATCTAATTCCAGTTAAATAGGAATTTAGACGTTTACTATTACTTTTTGGAATAACTATAAACACATGACTAGTTTCTTAGAAATGAACCTACTGTATAATACAGTACAGTAACTTTAGATAAGTGAAATTGTAAATATATATATAATTAGGTGTATGTATTAAATCCTTCCTGGACTTTATATTTGTAGCTTTTTATTCTTCATCTTAGTAGATTTCAAAATTAGGAGGGAGGCAGAGAGTATGTTTAGTTCCTAATTACATAATGTAGACATAAAGTATTATAATAAGGTCGTGTTGTAATTTAATTTATACTAAAATACAATATATAGACAATAATAAAATTAACAATTAACAATAATAATTGTTAACCGCTTCTTGCCTTACTTCTTTGAAATTCATATTTATATTTTAAAAATAAATATAATCACAATTTCAATGTTTTTATTTTAGCTTTATAAGTATTTCTACATTTGCATGTCATTTTCAAAAGCATTTGATATTATAAACATTTGTAGTTGAGGAAACAGCACAATGGATCTTGATTTCGAACTTGTCTCTGGTCTTCTAATCCAAAACTGCCAATAGCGGGGAATTTATGAGCTCAATTAAAGGTGTATTTTGTATTTATGAAAGTGTGTTTGTGAATTTGAAAAGCCTCAAGCATTATCCAATTCTTTTGGCTGTCATTAGAAAACAAGCATCCACTCCTAATAACGATCTATATCTATTCGTTTAATGGGCGCTGCGGTCACTGTCTGGAACATACGACAAACTTTATAGCGCGGGGAAACCCCTGAATCTAAGTCTCGCGAATTCCCTTTCTCACTCTTAATTAATTTCGTTCACACAGTTGATCGACGGTCAGTACTTAGTCATATTGATAAAAGATTGTATAGCACAAAAATACAAAATTCTTTTTAATAAATCTATTAAATGTTACACCTATATAAATTATTAATATTCATTATTTTTAATTACTTTCCATTTATTTCGTTAAATATATTTTATAATGTTAGGGATACTACAACTCATCTAGCAGCTAACTGATGTAATTATATATTAACTACTATAATTATGCATATCTGCTGGTGCACCAATACTCCAGAGCGAACTTTGAAACTAGATTATGTCAAGTCGGACACTTTGTTATTCACATGGAGTACAGGCGACATTTCCTCAGCTTCATATCACAAGGGAAAGTATAATTAGCGACTTATCCTCTGCATAAAAGTGAACCAATGCCATCTTGGCATTGATGTTACATTCGTAATAATAATAATTCGACGTAGGAGCCTTTACGAGACCACCTCTGCCAGCTGACTACCTCCCCAATACTTGCTAGGTGAGTAGTGATTTAACATACCACGCACATTATCTACTCATATAGCTAAGATATATTCACTACGCTATTGCTTCCAACAACTACTTAAGATATCCATCTTGTATAATATCAATAATAGAATCTAGTACTTATAAACCACATAATAACAAGTAATTGTTTAATCTCTTCCAGATGTTGTTATGAGCGACAGAAGTACCTATATTTCGCAAATATGTGTTTATTTGTTGAGCATACATTTAAGTAATATTCATAGTAGATAAAAACCACGGCCTAATAATACTTTTAAATATTTTCCGCTCTTCCGGCAGTTGGGCTCTGGAGCATATGATCCTCTGTTCCCGGCTTAATCCGGCATTGCCCTTACCAAAAAGAGATCATCTTGTCTTTGTCAGAAGATGGTTGCTGCATTCTCTTTGCACAGTCTTTGTACCACTGTATAATGCTACGCTTGCACACAAATGTGCTATTCACTATTATATTAGCCAAGGTCAAAAGTAATAAGTCTGTAAACACGTAACAACGAATATAGTACTTGTCGCAGTCATTATTAAATATTTGATTGAATCTATCAACCAAGTGGAATTTGATTGCTGCCGACTATTCATCGTTATTTCGTTCATTTGACAATGATTGAAGTTCAACTCAGTATATAATGACCTAAATTTCCTCTTTCGTGTTTCTTCCTGCGTAATGGGTTCAACAATTGCATTATACAAAGTATCTGCAAAGAAAGTTACATCTAGAAAAATTATTTTGACGTCAACGATAAAAACACCTCATACGTCTAAAGCTTGTTTTACATTATACTTTTTTTGTCTAGAAACTTTGAATAGATTTAAGTACTAGATCCAATACTAGATTTGGTTCAACTAGACCATGATGAAAATCGAGCGCATTCGTTTTTTGTGCGCAAGCGCCAAGATTATTCTAATTTGTAATTGCCAATTTTCAATATAAATATATCCATTTGAATGATTTGTATCAAATACTTTAATATATTAATACAGGAAACTTGGCCGAAAATCTCGTGACACTGACTGCAACGCTCCGTGCGGCTTGGTGGGCCACTAAGATTTGTATTTGGCAGCTGTCGAAAACATTTGTCGCACATTTAAAGCAAATGCCATTTACTTTATTATAGCAAAAACCTTATTTAATTAATAATATTTGATAATTATGATATTTTACTTTACTTTGTAAGTTTAAATAAGTGGTTAAGTTTATAACATTTTGTAGGGTTAGGTTTTTATTTATTAACATGAATTTAAAACAGTAATCTGTAAATTTATTATCCAAATTTACTGAAACTTGCCCACCGAACTGCTTAGATGACGCCACTATCAATGTCCCACATTTCTTAATGCTAAACTTATATGAGTTTCCTGTATTAATATATTAAAGTATTTGTTTGTATCAATTGAGGTTACGTGTGTACAAAATGAATTTTGCTACAAAAAAAAAACGAGAAAAATTGAGAGGGATAAAACTTAAGAAAATCTATAAAAAGACAAATCAGAAATCCAGAATATGGAGTCAAAATTGATTGCTGCGACGTGATAATTTAAATTTAGGGGCTTGTTCATTTGTGATTACTGCACTTTGCCTTTGTAGCTTCGACGCTCCACTTTTTCACGGCCTATAGTACCATAATACTTAATAAATCAAAATACTAGTAAAGAATAAATCTTTAACACGCTATAACAGTATAAACAACATGAGTTTACCGATAGAGGTTGGTAGTATCAAAATTAACTCTACTGCGCAGGTGTAGTATCAAAACTTGAACAAAAAATTGGTCCAGAACTAGTTTTGAAAAAAAGTTTAGCTGATTCTAGTACGAAAACTTGGATGCATTTTTTCTGATTTACATTATTCAAGTTTCTACAAGTCTATCTAGTCATGAAACTAGTCAAAGTTTCTAGCCGAAAAAAGTATAATGTAAAACAATCTTAAGGCCTGTATGACACGGCACAGAATTTTGTGCAAAATTATGGTCAAAATTTTGTAAAAAATATTGAACATAATTTTGTACCAAAATCTGCAAAACAGGTATTACACGGAACAGAAATTTGTACAAAATTCTGTCTGTGAGCATGCGCAAATAGGTGTAAATTACGTTGACATCTGTGAGAAAACTGTGAAAATAGGCATGTGACTGTCGATAAAGTAGAAAACTATCAAGGTTTAATAATAATTGTTTACCAAGATGCATGGAAACCAAACTCCACCCCCTTTGTATGGTGATGTCACTCGAGTTTGATATGGGCCTAACGAAATGTTGGCCGCTAGATGGCAGCAGCGTCGCTCGAGTACCTTAAAACGTCAAATTTAACTTTCGCGCCTAAAATTATTGTGGTTTGGTTAGTATTCAACTAAAATTATCGCTTAATTTTTTGAATTAACTTAGCGAGTTAAGATATTTACTTTAATTAATTACTTAGGTTAGTTTGTTGTAGTATTTAGCAATATATTATAATGAAGCAATGTTTATTATGCGGAAATAAGCAAAACTTATTTAGTGTTCCAAAAGTAAGTAAATATATGTTTACGTAAAACATTCTATGCCTTTTATTATACCGAAGGATTGAATTAGGTTAATTATATCTACTTATTCTGTTATTAAGAATAAACTAAATGTAGTTATGGGACATTTCAGAATTTTGAAGAATTAACAAAATGGGCAAATATTATTGGCACTCAACTAACACAAAATAATAAAATTTGTATTCAGCATTTTAAAAAAGAAGATATAATAGGAGATAAAACATTTAAAATTGATGGAAATACCCTACAAATTCCTTCTATAAGAAAATTGTTAAGAAAGGGATCTTTACCAGTGGCTAATTGTGGACAATCGTAGTTATCGTTTTCTTATGAATCAAACTTATTAACTTAAAATACTTTATTTTAGTACCTCTACTTGTTCACAATGTTTCGACAATGAGTTGCAAGTAACTAAATCTAATAATTTGAAAACTTACATTCCCAGGTTAGTAGGTAACTCATTATTCTGTAACGGCTACACTGTAGTCTATGATTTACTAGAAATAAAATCTAAACTTACCTATGCAAACATAATTTCAGTTACAGTTGTAGTAATCCTGTAAGAGATATTGCTCCCATAAATACGGAAGAATCAGCTAACTATGAACGATTAACTTTATTTGAATGCTTATACAAATATGAATGTAACAAATTGCAAGAATGGGGTGTTCATAAAAGCAATACACAGATCGTTTATACAAAATTGTCAAATTTACATCTGAAGCAAAACATTATAAAAGTAGAGAAAGCTGTTATTATAAATGATCAGTGTAAAGCTACAACCATATTAAATGACTACACATGGCAGTGCACACATCTCCTAAAATTAGATGATCTGGTCAATTTGTTGGAGAATCTGAATTATATCAATGTTTGTTTCGGAAAAAATAATAGATATAGCAAAAAGTGTAACAGGATTACAACAAATCAGAAGAGTACTTGCGATTACTGCCTACGATTAAAAAGTCAGTTACTTACATATGGTGTAAATACAACAATTAGACGGCTGAACTATAAGCTTAGGAATAAAATTCGCAAGCAGAAGAAAAACCATCTAAAGCAAAAGAGACTACATATAGAACGACTAAATTCTTTAATGGCTACTCTACCCGATGATCAGAAGGATATTGTTAAGATGTGCATTAAATCTAGCAAGCGTTCTTCTAAGGGAAATCGTTACAGTGCAGATTGGATGTATAACTGCATTTTAATGAAAATAAAAAGCCCAAAGTTATACTTCCACATGCGAAATAGAAATATGCTGCCACTACCCTCTAATAGTACACTTTGTCGTTATATGAGGAATCTAAATAGTTCTTTTGGGTTCCAAGATGAATTATTTCATTTAATATCTAGAAAAACAAGTAGTATTCCAGAATATGAGAGGCACGGAACATTAATGATTGATGAATGCAAAATATCAGAATCAAAACATTTTGACAAAAGTAAAATGAAAATAATTGGTTTTGTTGATCTTGGCAAACATACAGCAAATAGTCAAAAGAATAAATTAGGGGATCATGTTTTGGTATTTATGTTTCAATCCTTCTCTGGAAAAAATATGCAAGCACTAGGTTGTTTCCTCACAAGGGGAAATGTTACAGGAAAAGTTCAAGCTAAATTAGTATTAGAATGTGTTCTCTTGTGTGAAAAAGCAGGTCTTTATGTTGATGTTATAACATCAGATGGTGCAACATGGAACCGAAACATGTGGAAATGTTTCGGAATTGAAAATTGCAAGGAACCTTGGTTTGAACATCCTGTTGATAATAAAAGGAAGTTACGAATGTGTTCAGATTTTCCCCATTTGTTGAAATGCATTCGAAACAGGCTAATAGCTAAACAAATGCTGCATGTAAATATATTTCTTAATAATATTACAAAATACAAATTAAAAATATAAATCAATAAGACAGTAATATAAGTATACGATAGGGCATTATACAACATAATAAGTCATTTCAGAAATTGACATCGTTATCATAATTTACATTTAATGATATCGATGTTTTTTCAGGTTCCAGAAGGTATAGTGAAATTGGAACATTTCATTGTTCTACTACAGCATGAAAAGTCATTTTCATTTAAATATGCTTACAAATTGACTGCAAGACATATTAATCCACAAAATCATGAAAAAATGACAAATTCATTAGCCTTTCAGGTAAATTTGCTTTCATTAATGGCTTCAAATATTAAAAAAAAATTATTAATAATCCTTATTACAGTTATTCAGTGAAACGAATGCAATAGCATTAGAAAAATATAAAGATGTACCTGGATTAGAAGACAGTGCAGCAACAACACAGTTTTGTCGTAGACTTAATGCACTGAGTGATGTTTTAAATTCAAATAATCCTCAACATGCCCTTTACTTAAATTCGAAACAATATGGAGTATGTTTCTATAATATAAAATGAATCATATTTATACAAACGTAAAACTATAGTGTCCACTAGGATTACGCGTGCAGTAAGGAAATCAGTGCCATTGCCATGCTGTCTTTTGGATTATCATTAAATCAAACATATCTTTAATTTTGCATTTATGGTTTCCGAGCACCTTTTTTAGTGACAACCCTAATTATGTAGCTAGCTATACAATATCTAAATTCTAATTTTCTACAAAACACTGCGAGCTAAAATGAGTACCTAGTTTTCTCGTTCATAAAGTAACAGTGCAATATACAGTAATAAAATATTTTTAGAAGACATTCTCATTTTTTAGAATTCTTCATTTTTCAATTAATTATTTTCCAGGAAATGTTAAAAAATAAAAAACCGAAAGTGGCTTCATATATATACAGCAATAACACTTATTTCCCTATAGTAATCATCTAATCAAAGCGTACATCCTACATGCAAAGTTGGACAATTTTTAAAAAGACACACCCACTTTATACTTAGTAAATAGGAAACATTTTAGGTACTTGACGATTTTATTATATACTTAAATTTGTGGGAACAGTGTGCTGACAGTAATTATTATCTAAGTAAATCTACATCAGAAGGACTCTTGGCCACTATACATACTACAATGGACTTGTTAAAATATTTAGTAACAGAATTAGGATATAAATATTTAATGACAGCTCGTATAAATCAAGATCCACTTGAAGTTCGTATAATATTCATATTTAGAGCAAATTGCACCCATGGAATTTAAAAACTAATTAATCTGGCTTAAAATGCAAACTGCTATACAACCAAATTATAGTATAGATAATCTGAACTTGTATCTTACGCAAAATTTACTCTTTAAATTTAGTAGGTGTAATCGGCTCTAAAATAGATAAGAGAAATATCTAGGTAGTATACAGCAACATTAAAATACATATTAATATTTTTAGCACTTCTTTGGATTAATGAGAGCAGCTTGTGGTGATAATTCTCATCCCGAATCTTATCAAGTAGCCCAGATTTTTAAACTGATGTCCTTGTATTCCTTAATAAAGCCACCGAGGGGTAGTAATATTACAGGTGGTAACATGTTAGAATCTCTGGTGAAATCCAAAGATATCCTCAAAACCTCTGATGGCTCTCTAAAAAACGAATACTTGAAAAAACTGGATGAACTTGTAGATGGTGACATACATGCCGTGATTGAAGAATTACCATTTTCTGACAATGAAGAAGCATTTGCATATGTTTCTGGTTATATTGCCCGGCGATATAAAACAAAAATGTTGTCCTGTCCTGAATGCTTCCATACACTCGTGGGTACTGGATATGAGAATTATGCAGACTTCATTCAAGTAAAGTCAAGAAGTGCCTTAACAGTTCCATCTACAATGCTTTTAACAATATTAAAAAATATTGAAATTATTATACAAGATATTGTTAAAAAAGATCTGAAACGAAATGCACTGCTAGAAATCGTACAAGCAGTCGCCACATCAGGAAAGTTAGCAGGATATGTAGGATGTGAAAATCATAAGAAACATGTAACTAAACAAGTAATTTTCGACTTTCTTATGATTAGAGTTGCATTCTGTTGCAAAGAGGAGTCTCGGAAAAGGCTTGCAGAAAAATCAAAACGACAAGAGCATGCTAAATTGTCCAAACTGGTTTAGTATTGTAAGTGTCTGGCATAGAACGCCTTTATTTTTAAATTTTGTATAATCACTGTAATGTTAACTAGGTCCCTTTAAAGCAATTTGTTGAATGTAATTGGAATTTTCAATGTAATATTTACCTACTTTTCAGTGTCTCCCAAATCTCATCTTTTTATCCACTAGCACTTCTAGTGCTCCGGCTTGACTGGCACTCCTGCAACATTGTACCGTGGGTCTCTTTCTTCCTCCTTTGCATTATCCTGTTTCTTAGTCTGTATAGTGAATGCCGGGGGTAAATATTTCCAAGTCAATCTACAGTCAAAGTTGAACTTTTAATCAATAAATATATTCAACTTGTACAGAGTTTTATTTATCAAGTTCAGCTATTTAAATTACAAATTTGTACCAGGGTGTACTGTATACTAAGTTTGTGAAAATGTTACATACCTGTTCATTATCCTTTGATAACGTAACTTGTAAAATTTGAATCACTTACTTAAAATAGTTACCTATTTCCTAATTATGTAAATAACTGAACTTTAGTAAT
>JABXWE010103477.1:0-29581 GCA_014611495.1 Limonius californicus | reverse complement strand
GAACGCCTTTATTTTTAAATTTTGTATAATCACTGTAATGTTAACTAGGTCCCTTTAAAGCAATTTGTTGAATGTAATTGGAGTTTTCAATGTAATATTTACCTACTTTTCAGTGTCTCCCAAATCTCATCTTTTTATCCACTAGCACTTCTAGTGCTCCGGCTTGGCTTGCACTCCTGCAACATTGTACCGTGGGTCTCTTTCTTCCTCCTTTGCATTATCCTGTTTCTTAGTCTGTATAGTGAATGCCGGGGGTAAATATTTCCAAGTCAATCTACAGTCAAAGTTGAACTTTTAATCAATAAATATATTCAACTTGTACAGAGTTTTATTTATCAAGTTCAGCTATTTAAATTACAAATTTGTACCAGGGTGTACTGTATACTAAGTTTGTGAAAATGTTGCATACCTGTTCATTATCCTTTGATAACGTAACTTGTAAAATTTGAATCACTTACTTAAAATAGTTACCTATTTCCTAATTATGTAAATAACTGAACTTTAGTAATTGATATGCGACGGTTCAACACAGATTTATTTAATAAATAACACAATCAAATACAGATGTTATGAAGAAATTTAACTTAATTTAGACATCATTCTGTTTTTTTTTTACTTTTAAGCGATATTTTGCACAACGAATACAAGTGTCTCGCGACAGTAATGTTCTTGCTGCCGTGACGTCACTGTAGTGGTTTGCGCAAAGGTTCTGCAGCTGATATCTGCGGATAAAAGTGAGGTTAGTGGCGGTCCTAGACCAAGGTCTAGGGTGGCGGTAGTGTTCTTGTGCTAATTATAGCTGTTAATCAACGTAGCTAATCATAAAAATAATGGAGAAAGAAAACGAGTGCCCAGAATGTCAATTTCAATTTTCTCAAAAGAGAAATTTGTACGCCCACCTCAGAAAAGTGCATAACCGTGAAGTCGTAAACCGGTCAAAAGATAATAAGAAGGAACTGTGTGGTAAATGTGGCAAGATGTTTACGAACACTTCCAATTTAAATCGACATATAATAATTTTTCATCAAGATTATGTGGTACCTGCTAATAATAAATCAAGAATTAAATGCCCTTATGAAAATTGTAACCATGATATTCTGGATTACAAATCATTAAGGGAACATCTGAGGCATACGCATAAAATTGAAATTGAATTGGAGGAATTTCAGTTCGCTACAAAAACCGGTAAAGCTGTGGTACTGCCTGGAAAATAATATCTATGTACACATTTTATATTTTAGAATTTGAACAGTGGAAAGATAAAATTCAGCAGAACTGTTTTTTTACACTTGACACTTCACCTAAACTACTAGCTGATGGAAGTAAAAAAGAATATTACAACTGTCATCGATCTTACACATATACAAGTAAAGGAAAAAATATTCGAACACTAAAAAGTATGGGCTCCAACAAAATTGGTCCAGCATGCCCTGCAAGAATGATCATTCATGTAAAGAATGGTGATGGTCCCATTGTTGTGCAGTATTGGAAAACTCATGTTGGACATACAAATGAAATTGGAAGAACTTTTTTAAGTAAATCTATAAGAGCAGAAATTGCAGGTACTAGTAATTATTATTGTTAAAAATAAATTATAAATATTAATTGTCATTATGTTTTAGGTAAATTGAAAGAAGGCGTCACATTTCAACATGTACTAGATTCAATTCGCGACTCTAATTTAATGGATGAAGAATCCCAGCGAATTATTCTTTTGGAAAAAAAAGACATGCATAATATTGTGAGAGATTTTCAAATTGATTATAATACAAGACGCCATCAAAATGATGCAGTTAGTGTCAGTTTATGGGTAGAAGAGATGAAACATTTAGGTGATGATTGTCCAGTTTTATATTATAAAGAACAAGGTGTAGAAAATCCGAGTGATGTAACACTTTTAAATATGTCGGACTTTGCACTAATTATAATGACCAAGTTTCAAGCCCAACAATTACTTAAATTTGGTAATGATAAAATTTGTATTGACGGTACACATGGAACAAACGGCTATGATTTTCATTTATTTACGTTAATGACCGTTGATGAATTTGCTTCAGGATGTCCAGTGGCATTTTGCTTTTCTAATCGATCAGATGAAACTATCTTTTCTTTATTTTTTAACACCATAAAATCAAAAGTCTGTATTATTCAAGCTAAGTGTTTTATGTCAGATGATGCACCCGCATTTTATAATGCCTGGTCTTCAGTTATGAATGTTGTTCCTCATAAACTTTTGTGTATATGGCATATAGATCGCAACTGGCGTCAAAATTTATCAAAAATATCTGGTGGATCTGAAAAGAAGGCAGTAGTTTATAAAACGTTACGTTTTTTATTACAATGTACAACTGTTGAAATTTTTAACGAAAGTTTAAAACGGGTCATTCAGGAACTTTTTGCGGATGCAGATACTGTATCTTTTGCTCAATATTTTAATAGTACATATGCAAATAGACCTCAATGTTGGGCTTATTGTTACCGTTTAGGCTTAGGAATAAATACAAATATGTATTTAGAATCTTTACATAAAGTTTTAAAACATGTTTATTTAGAAGGAAAAAAAGTTAAACGATTGGACAAAAGTATCAATGCTGTAATGAAAATTGCTCGTGACAGTTTATTTAAACGTTTAATTAAACTGACAAAAAATACTACAACTGACAAAGTTAAAAAAATCAAAGAAAGCCACAAAACAAGTGAGAAGATTTCTTTGGACATGATCAAACCTTTTGAAAATGGAAATGAGTGGCTTGTAAAATCCTCTTGCACAACTGAACAATATCTTGTAGCTAAATTAGATGAAAGTTGTGCAGATACATGTTTGCGATGTATTGAATGCAATATATGTGTACATAGTTTTAAATGTTCGTGTATAGATAACGTAATAAAATTAAATATATGTAAACATATTCATGCTTGTGCCACCCTAGTTTTTAATTCAAAAACTATTAATGTTGCCAATTATAACAACACAAATAACGATGAATTTTTGGCAGTAAAATCTAACATTACACTATACGAAACACAACCTCAAAAAAACATTATGAAAAAACGGGCTGAGTTAGTACTAGGTTTATGTGACAGTGTAACTTTAAGTGAAGAAGAACATAAATGTGTTGTAAAGCATTTTGATAAAATTATTGATGTATTAAATAGAAATAGAACAGTAAATTTTCAGCAAAATCAGAAAATTAACGTAAACCAAAAGATCGATAAACAAATGCGTTTATTTTCGACCAAAAAGAAATCAAAAAAAATAACTGAATTTAAAAAACCGACTTTTTTGGAAAAAGAAAGTATTGTTAAAGGGCTTATGAACGAAGAGAGTACTATTGCCGTAAACATTCACACTGAATTTGATCACACCTACATATAATATTAACTTAATAGCTGACTATAGAATGTACATTAAATGTTGAAGTTTTATGGTTATTGTTAGATTTAGGAATTTATAAAATATTACGTTTGTATATACTTGTATGTTTAAGTTTTCAAAATAATTAAAATCTATTTGTTCACTTATTATTTTGTGTTTTATTTATCTTCTTATTACATTGTTTTACATTGGCACGACGATTTCGGGGAAAAAACATACAACCGCCGTTGACTCACTCTTTTTTAAATAACGCGCGACAAAACGTGACGTCACGGCAGCAAGAACATTACTGTCGCGAGACGCTCGTCAAGAGACACAGTATGTCTTTACTTAAACATGAACCAAAATAAACGTCAAAATAAATTGAGGTTATAAACGAGGAACTTTAATTTACACTTAAAAATTAATTCATGAACAGCAAAGTGAATTACAGCTATAAACTAAAAATTTAGTTTACAATTTAATTGATTAAATGATTAAAATGTCCACCATCAGATTCAATACATTTTAAAACCCTATTTGTGACTCCATTAACTGCATTTATTAGAAACTGAGGCATATTATTTATTTCTTCAAACTTCTCATTAATTCGTAGTCTTAATTCTTCCAAATCATTAATAGGGGTTTGATATATTGAATTTTTGATGAAAGGCCATAAACAGAAATCACAAGGGGTCAGGTCGCAAGATCGTGCAGGCCAGGGAACTTCAGTGTTTCTGCTAATAAGTCTATCATCATAGAATTCCCTAATTAATCGTAAAGTTTCGACTGTACAATGTGGTCTTGCTCCATCCTGCTGGAAATAACCCTCACGTAATTCATCATCATGAAGTTCGTTGAAAAACGGTTGTAAAATTTCCTGTCTATATCTTTCTGCATTAATGTTACCATTAAAAAAAATTGGTCCAATTAAACGTCTTGCACTGATAGCTGCCCAAACACCTATCTTTTCAGCATGCAGAGGTGCTTCAACATACGTATGAGGATTATCCGCAGACCAGGTACGATAATTTTGCGAGTTAACATATCCTTGTCTGTAAAACCAAGCTTCGTCAGTAAAAAACGTTTTCTTAAGCGCTTCTTGATTGTTGTTAAGCACACGTAAAAACCACTGACAAAAACGTAGCCTTTCAGGAAGATCATGTGGCAATAGCTCATGAACTGCAGTTAAACGATAAGGGTACAAGTGGGCATTTTTACGTAAAATTGTATGGCAAGTTCCTACAGAGAGGTTTACTTGCTGCGACAAACGACGAACAGAAGTATGGGGCTCGTTCTGCATAATCTCAGTCACTTCTGCAACGGCTTCATCTGTACGCTTTTTTGGTCGCCCACCCCCTTTCGATACAACACAGCCACTCTCACGGAACCGGGCTACACATCTTTTCAAGGTTTCTGCAAACTGCTGATGCACAAAAACCACATTTGGAAATTCATCACGGAATTCTGCAGTGCAGTTCTCTACTGAATAAGTCCAAACTCCGTCTACTTTTGTTGCATTGCGGAAATAACTTTCAACTATGAAAATTTTTTGTTCTAACGAAAACACCATTTTGTAATGCGCAAATTCTACCTACAAGAAATAATTTTTAGTACATAATGCGATTTTGGAACTAATTACTTACAGGAGAGACAAGTAATCAACTGTCAAATAACAATTATTTAGATAACCTCAAAACATCAGGTGTTTGCGGCTCGGCAGCTGGTTATGAAGCGACATACATTTACCGACGCATAACTGATGCACAGCATACTATAAACGTGGGAGTTTTTGAACACGGTTTAGACGACCGTTAGCCGCCAAATACAAACATAAATGCTTTATATTACAATATCCGTATTCATTTGGAGTAGTTTAAATGATTTCAAATTTCTCATCTGCCCACAGATGATTATTATGAGTATTGTAAACCACACCGTAAAGATCGCCTCATATGTTTACAAAATATTGACAATAATATTCGGATTTTCTTGATGTTGATTTAATAGCCAATGGTACCTAACTCGTGCATTATAATGCTGTGGTAATAAGTGTTGCACTTTAGTTTTTCGAAAATATTCTGTATACTGTCGACTTTGGTACGTCTACATTCCGAGAAATACCACGTACTTACGCTTCTTGTAGGCTCCCATTCAATTAAATCTAGCACTACCACCTTTGTTTAGACCAACACTTCCTCTCCCTCGTAGTTGTTGGCCAGTTCGTTTAATAAGTGTGTAGTTTGGATGTCTTCTATTTGGAAAGCGTTCAGCGTATAGCCTCGCCGCTGCATTACAATTACTACAAAAAATCCAAATCATGACAGGATACTCAGCAAATGTGTATTCCATTAATGCAAGTGAAACAGGATTTACAAAGAAGAATAGAAAAATGTGTTTGACAACTAAAATTCGGAACGGCAGTGTCAAATTAAATAGAAATTGCTATCAGCCTTGCCTAGATGTGCCTTAATGCTACATCTAAATCTCATGTTTTCAACAAAATCTTAGTATCAAAAGTCTACAATTTGAACTTGTGCAGAAGTTATTTTTCTTGTTATTATCTTAAGTTTATCGATAATATGTATTAGTTTAGCTTTGCTGTTAAAGATACGTAGCATTAGAATTTCAAACTTCAAAAGGCTCGTGTGAAGAAACTAGCCTGCGAAAAAGAAATATTTTATCTGTTTTGTATTCAGTATTAACTGCCGAACAACGACACGAGGCGTTTTATCTTAACTTATCAGACGCCCTGTAAAATATACTATTTTGGGTTGCCTATATTTGAATAGTAATTTGTTTTTTAAGGGGGTATTTGGAATAATAGTAAATTTGGGAAATATGTCATATGTAATATACGGTAGGCCTCGGTAGTCTAGTACTTAGTGCACTTGCCCTTAGATTCAAGGGACGCGGGTTTGAATCCAGCCGAAGTTTTCTTTTGTAATTTTATTACTTGGTAAATTTAATGTTTTGTTAACAACTTTATCGTGGAAACTGATATATTCGATTACACCGCCATCAGATACTCTGTCATTACAACCAACATTTACGTAAATAAATTCGCAGTCAGCGTTTACAATTGATATAAGAACAACTTTGAAATACTTTTTGTAATTATAAAAATAAGATCCACTATTTGCTGGTTTGACTATACTCATATGCTTCCATCAATTGATCCTCTACAATTTGGAAAATTCTGCCGATTATCGAAATGTTTTGCAATTTCTTGGCATTATTCAGTCGTGGTTGGACACTAAAACGAAAACATAGTTTCAATCAGTTATTTTAATTACAGGAGATTCAAAATGAGAACGACAATTCAGCAAAACCAATGAGTCCCACAAAATGCCGCAAGTCCTGCACCGTCACAGGAAAGGATTCCCTCAAGATCATCGATCAGAGGAATCAAAAGAGCGCCATAAATTGCATGGAATGGATGAACCTCAAAGAAGCTATGCAGAAAATTTAATCAATACAATTCTGTTATACGAAATCGAGAAAAAAATAAATATAAACAAGTACGTTTGTAATCAATAACAAACAAATCGTTACAACATGCCCTTTGATTGTGTCAGGTCCAAATTCCTCTTGCAACAATCCTGGGTTTTCCCAGACTCAACCCTTATTACAAATGAACAACACTCCAAATTCTAATAATACTATTGGAAAAGAAGACTACAATTAACGAAGTTCCAATAATTACAGCTTGGCAGACTTTCTATTGCTTCAGAACCAAAACGAATGTAATTTTATTCAAGGTATTCTGTAATTACACGCACTATTTAAACGTTCTGTTTATTTTTGAATAGTACTTTTTAACGCTTTGTAGATGTATTTGCTTGTTTCAGGAATTATAACTTCTAGCGCTTGCAGAGAAAACAAGGTAAATACTATATTTTAGATCTTCAAAACTACGACTTGTTGTCAAAAAACGTAAAATTGCAAGCAGTCTTTCTTCTGCACTAATTGCTGTTCACATGGCAAAGTCACGTTTTGGTATAAATGATCTTAATAAATGAAGTAGGTAATTTCTGGAAACATTCATTGTTTGCGTATAAAAATTTTTTTAAATCATCTTTGCTTGATAGGCGAAGTTTTTTCACTCCGTCACATGAGACAAAGTAGTACGTTTTTCAAGCCAGTCTTTAATCCAAAAACGATTTTGTTTCTTCTTTGTCATTGTATTTCAAATAATAATTACACAAATTTTCCTTCGGAACGGCATGTTTTATTATTAAAGCTACAGTCAAAAACTGACTGTGTGTGAGAAATAATCGGTCTGCAGAGCAATAGTAAAATGCAGATGGTCACTGTGTGGCCTGTTTCAGGCCAATTTAGGATTGACAGGCGATTGCCTTCTGGCAAACTATACATGAATGGATACTTTCACATTACAGTGCACTTGTTTCATAATCTAAAACGTTTATTAATTAATTATACCTTTAAGTCTTGTATTGTATGTAATACTTATAAGTATTTTTATTTTTTACAAACCCAAAATTGAGTTTTCCATTTTTGCTTTGGTGGCGGCGGTGCAGTGCTTATGGACGCGCCGCCACTAGAACCAACCTCAAATACTTATGTAAAATGAGTAAGGAACAGTCTTTTACAATGCGTTTAGCTCAATTTCAGTTTAGCTTTAGAAAAAACTTGAAATTTTTGAATCTTTCTATGCGATGGATGGAGGGTAAGGTCAGAGTTATATGTATTCGTGCGCGCTTGTTTTACACCTGATACTGCCTTACAAGCTTTCACATAGATAATACAATAATTTCCTTTGACTTTAGTACTTATACACATGCGGTTGGTCAGAACTTGTTATAATTTCAGGAGCTTCTTAGGTTTAAGGAAAAAATTAGATTGAACTTACAAAAGTGCAGTAATTTTGTAGTATGTTCAAGATAGCTTACATCATTTCATTTTTAACATCTTCAGAAAACTACAATTACTGGCCTTTGGTGTATATTCAACAACGTAACGTCTGTAGCTTAGAAGGTTACCTATCCCAAATAGCTCAACCAATAAGAACAAGGCTACTGCTGTTAGAAATGAAATATTTTAATTTTAAAAGCATAAATATATGTTATTATAAGAAAACACTCGCCTGAAATTAATGTAAAGTTCTTAAAAACACATTAGAAGTTTAGAAAATCCATTTTTATAAATTTCTTTCAAACAATAATATAAGATCGGCGGTCGTCATGGATGTTGTTACAATAATATTTAGAAGGCTCAGTGTTTCCATAAAAGTTTCATAAAGATTATTTTTTAACAAAAATATTCATAGCACCAGATATTTCTTTAAAGTCGAATCTTGTGCCTATAACTTCTAACTCGCTTTTTAACCTCTTCTTAGAGAGCATGGGATAAAAAGAAACTGCTCTGTCTAAAATATAAGTATACGTTTATAAGTCTCTGCAGAAAAACGATAGGAGTAACACCTGTTCTGGGCTTTTCTCTCCATTTTCTGTGTTAAATTTAAATTCGGCGTGGGCCTGCCTATTGTTTTAATTTGAAGTTTTTCTTCAATCGAAGATCTTGAAAAGGTTATTAACACTATTCATTGTTTACTAATCACAGAATTGCACTTTGGAATAGATAACTTTGAGTGCGGACGAATCTGTTTGACCCACTAAATGAACCCTATAATCAATAATCATAATATACGTATGGTCAGGCGATGTTTGCCGAATACAGAAAATCATGGGGGCCGAATAGATGCCACCTTCACGCCTGAAGATTTAGTCGCGCAACTTACGGCGAAATCGTGGGATCGATGACAATTTAAACGTTAAAACGGTAGCTATAGAAAACAAACTTTTGCAGAGCTAGTTCATCTTAATTATTATTTAAATAGAGAAAAGATTAATTTTAATATTTTAATCAGGGAGGGGGCGCACTCGCGCCCACTTATTCAGAAACGGCCACTGTATAATAACTTTCACATGAAATAGAAGACACTACTGTCTAAATACTCTATTTGCTGGTTTGGTACATACGAGGCTTGTTCAACTGAAACCCATCCTTGATCAACTTAGCCTTGAAATCAAATGCAATAATTCAAATGATGTTTGTTAATGTTAGTAGTGTTTCTAAGCAACACATTAATAAATTTGTAGTGTTTCAATTTGATTCAAACTTTTAAAACTTCGATTTTGAAATGGCGTTGTTGAAAATCTGTCCAAGTTTGATCAGCCTGCTTACAATTTTTATGCGCCGAGGGTGTGCAGCCATTGTAGATTCATACGCGAATGCAAGCAGTGTATGGAAATGCACGTATTGCGTACTCAACTGTGAATGGAATTGTGCCGAAAATTTATGAATGGAAAAGAGGGGACTATGAATGGGCCGCAACCAGGTGCACGGTGTACTGCATTAACAGAAAACAATATGGCATGTGTGGAAGGCCTTATTAGAGAAATTTCAGGAATTGTTGGTGCGAGTGTAGGATCTGTCCCAGTATTGTTAATAATCTGGTTACAGCAAAGCTTGTTCGCAATGGATTCTTTGTCTCTTGTCTAATGAACAAAAATACGAGCCGTCCAGTAAGTTACCATCGATGCAGTGGAAACATTCAAGTTCACCACCATCGAAGAAATTTAAAGCACAACCTTCTGCAGGGAAGGTGATGTTAACATTTATATTCGACCATGAAGGACCCTTGTTGATAGAGTTTAAGGAATCTGGAGTAAATGTCAATGCAAATCTGTACAGTGAAACATTGAACAAGCTTCATCAAGCAATAAGACGGAAACGTCCAGGAAAACTTACACGTGGTGTCATTCTGCTGCGCGAAAATGCTAGGCCTCATCTTACTAATGTGGTAAAAGAAAATCTTCAACGAAAGAAATGGAGCAACGACCCTATAGCCCGGATCTATCGCCTTGTAATTTCCATATTTCTAGACCCCTGAAAAAGGCATTAAAAGGTCGGCATTTTGAGTCTGACGCAGAAGTACAGATAGCTGTGGAAGACTTCTTCTATCAGCAGCCACTAGAATTCTATAAGCAGGGTATATGTTGGGATACGTTTAACTGCGACGGTAATTACTTGTAATTAATTTTTTATAAAGCAAAGATGGCTTTCAATTGAACACACCTCGTATATTCATACTTTACAGATCTTGAAATTATTTATTTTAATATTACTGAATTATGGATTTTATGAAACTTATGTGTTTTTGCATCATCGTGTAAAAGGAGTACAGCATTCGTATGACCTTTCACTTTCATTTACAAATACTAGAAGAGAGCAAAGTCAATGTTTTTCGTCTTTAATAAAGTATAGTACAATACATAATAAATAAACTACAGATGTTATGATAAGTAGGTAGGTAGTAAGTTGAGTAAGCAATAAAATTACAAGTGAAAATGTTCACATAAATGTTTAACATACACAGAACAAAAAGTTTACTCCTAGTTTATCGGAGATGTATACCTATAGGTTGTTTCACATAACCTGCCTCCTTCTTGCTGTGCAATGTTATAATTATGAAATCTATTCTTTGATGTACGATCCCAGAATCATTTTTTCCAAATCAATTAGTTACTAGTAACTACTTATTAAGACCGAAAAATAATTTAAAAGGTTTTGGTGGAGCAAGCTAAATGAAACACCTTGAAATTGAGGTTTTGGAAATGTAATAATTAAAGGTACATATTTCCAAGTTGAAGAAAAGGCCCATACACTGCATTGTACCTTCTAACCTATATTGCCAAAGTTATAGTTATTTTGTGACAAATTTGTATCAAAAATAAGAACTTTTAAATATTTTGTAATCTAATGAAAGTCCTTAACTTCAGTTGTGTACTAATTTTTTTCTAATTGGTCACACAATTCCAGCACCTTAAAGTTGTTTCCAATTATGCCTTTGGACATACAACCATCTTCAGTTCTGGGTTATGTCCCCTTAATTATTTTACATACTTCCAAACCCCATAGAGAGTCAAAATTAACTAAATGTGGTAACTACAAAAAAAGAATTAATACAAGGACTAGCAGTTAAAATTTACTCTTGCATATTTGTGGTCATGGTAATAAAAGCAGGACAACTTAAACACACTGTATAAGCCCCTGCTTCTATTAAGAATATTAGATGGGTTCTACTATGAGAGATATTTTGGCTAAATTTAAAACTGTGTAATATTTTATACCACAACCACGAACAGTAAGAGTTTATTACAAAGGTACATGTAAGTTATAAAACATCATAAAAAATACTGAGTAAAGTGATCATATTTCTCAGGCATTGCTAAAAATCCGTTTGTTACATAAAAGTAATGCACTGTCAGCACAATTACGGTAATTATATAGGTATATACATATGTATGCCCACAAAATACAGTAAGACTGATTACTATTTACATCAGATTCTCTAAAAACCTAAACTATATGTTTATGTGGCACATAGCAATGGAAAGCAATAAATAATTTAAAAAAAGAACATGAATCACAATTAAAATTACATTTCAACATACTAAAACGTTGTTGCAACGGAAACTTACCACTTTAAGACAATATCACGCAAGACCGGAGTCAATATGAGTCCGCCTCTTAGAATCAGACCTTTGTAGCCCATGGTCGGGCGTCGATTTCAAAATATCTGGTTGACTTTGATTCGCAATTGCTTGGTTTATTATCGATTGATTCACAACTGACTGGTTCACCGAAACCATGGTGCCCCGACTTAAAGTGCCAAGCAGGGGGGTGCCAGGGTTTTGGATCAAGAGATTCATATAATCAGCTATCAGAAGGGTTAATTCTAGAATTTTCGGTTTGCTAAGAGAGAATATTAGTTTCTGAGAAGGCTGTTGATCGTTTTGTGTAACAACCAACATAAAGTCCTCTTGACAGCCTCCAAACGTGAGGACGTTTGTGTATGGATATCGAACACGCTGTTGCATAGTTGCCAAGTCCAGCACTGTTATTGAGTCTTCGTTTACTGCCAACCATATCATTGGAGAGTCATGCTGCCGTAACCTTGCCTGCAACAGACGTAAAGATCATTTTTTAAATTAAAGAGTTTAGGGCTTTCAGTAATGAAATACTAACTTCGATTATTTAAGCAGAGGTTAATTAGGGCCTTTAACATTAAAAAATACAGTCTTTAAGTACTAAACATAATTTACAAGTACTGAAAACTAAGCCTTCAACAAAGAATGTATTTTAAGTAATAAAGTAGAGATAATGAACCTCTACAATGTTAAAATTATTAATTTGATGTACTTAAATACTAGAATTTGGCATTAACAGGTAATTTTATAATTTTACCAAAGGCTACGAAAAGATAAGCAACATTCGAGGTTATGTATACAAAAGTAAACAATTATTATTAAACCTATATAGATTTCTACCTTATCTACAGCAACATGATTATTTTGAAAGTTTTCTCACAGATGTCAACGTAATTTGCACCTACTTGCGCATGCTCACAGACCGAATTTTGTACAAAATACTGCAAAACACGTATTATACGGCACAGAACTTTGTACAAAATTTTTTAGCGCATGCTCTACAGAATTTTGTTCAGAAACAACGTCAAATCGATGCGCAAACCAGCACTTTCTAGTGTTCATCAGTGCTCACAGAGGGCAGAAACGTAAATATTTTACCACTTGTACCACCATTCTAAACAAACTTAATATAACGTATGTATAAACAAAAAAAAACCTTCCAGAAAACACAAAAATAATACAAGCCACGAAAAGATAAGCAACATTCGAGGTTACGTAAAAAAAAGTAAACAATTATTACTAAACCTTGATAGATTTCTACCCTATCTACAGTAACATGATTATTTTGAGAGTTTTCTCACAGATGTCAGCGTAATTTGCACCTATTTGCGCATGCTCACAGATCGAATTTTGTACAAATTTCTATTCCGTGTAATACGTATTATGCAGAATTTTGTACAAAATTATGTTCAAAGTTTGGTCAAAATTCTGTCTGTGAGCATGCGCAAAAAGGTGCAAATTACGTTGACATCTATGATAAAGTAGACTTCTAACAAGATTTTATCATATCAGGTTGAAGTATAAGTTTGAAGCGTTTTTGTTAATTTTTTTACAGGACAAAGCAAACAAACTGCAGCAATAAAGAACGCGAGAGAGATAAGAGAAAGTGCGTGGAGCGCCAGCTGGCGGGGTAAACACGTGATAAACATATTCTTCTCCGCTCTCTATGATTGTTAATAAACACTAAACATTGCTTGTTTGCGCATCGATGCGATACCGACTTTGTACAAAATTCTGTAGATTTTAGAACACGAATCAACAGACTTTTGTAAAAACACGTTGAACAAAATTATGTACAAAATTCTGTGCAGTGTCATACAGGCCTAGGATATATTTTGGAATTTCATTTTTGATACCTGTGGAGGCAGATGACTTTTTAAAAAATGAATTATATTATTTACTTCCAAATGACATTTGAGTTGGAGACTAGAAAATATTTAAATAATATTTAAATATTTCTATGATTCGGCTTTATTTTCCCCTAGAGGTTGGGCTGGCGCTGTCCTTTTCCACACAGAACTACTAATGCCAGTGAATCTGTTCATTCTCGACCCTCCCGAACATTTATATTCACGAATGTTCTGCTCAATTTTCAAAGAGAAATTTATTTTAAAAATTAGAAATATCAATTGTCCAATATTTTAAACTAATTTTATACTAAAAAAAATTGATCAATACGTTAAGAAACTACTATCCAGGTACTTATTTGTTATATCTATTTGCCTACCAATTAACATCTAAATTATTTTTGTTATTATTACTAATTGTATAATAAAAACATGTTAACCTGTTATGATTTTATTATCTAATTTTCTTTTTACTTACACCGCTACCTGTGCAAAGCCCTAGGATTAGAGATTTATGGACCACCTGCCGAGAGGTCAAACTGAGACAAATTGTTGTGCTTATTGGTGTTAGGCAAGTTGCCTACCAACTATATGTACTTTCTTCATAGTGGGTCCGATTACAATGTACCAGCTGTTACAAACTGTCACTTTGACTAATATTACGCGAAAATGCATTAAGTTGAAACAATTCTGAATCTATTTATGTAAATAATGACACTTATGGATTTAATTTTTCAATTTTTTTTAAATAACGTATATATTTTAGATAATTAAAACAAACAAATTGCCTGGTTAAAACCATACGAGATACTTTTATTAAAAAATAAATCCATACGTGTCTTGCTCTACCACGACACATTACAGTAAAATATAAAGCGCAATTACAAACTAATTTTTGCGAACGTAATATTGGACAAAAGGATTTTATTTCTAATGGTAATTTTACTTAATACGGTGGGTTGCCTAACCCCTGTCCTTATCCCCCTTAAGTACTAAAAAGTAAGCTTTGAAGCTGAATGATATTAAGTAGGTACCAACAGACTGAAAATTAAATCTTTAACACATAAAATAGTGTATGGGTGATGAAACCTTTCAATATTAAAACTATAAATTTCAAATACTCAAATTTACTGAAGTACTAAAAACCAAGACTTCGAATCCCAAAAACTGATTTTCAAGTATTATAAGAATGAAACTTAATTTTGTAACAGATAAAAAACAGTATTTCAAGTATAAAAACCAAGATTAAGTGGTAAAAAATTATTTTCAAAAACCAAAAGACTGAAACTTAAGTGTTTAACACATAAAAAGTGTGTTTTGAGTTGTGAAATAAAGCCAATGAATTGTTAATTTTAAATACGCATCTACTAAAAACTGAGACTTTGAATGCTGAATATGATTTTCAAGTATTAAAAGACTGAAACTCAAGTCTTAACATATAAAGAAAGTATATCAAGTAGTATACGGTTTAGATAATGAAACCTACCAAACTTAAAAATTTCAAGTATAATACGCACAAGGTAGTTTACGTGCTCAAATATGGATAGGCGAATAGACAGTGTCCAAGTACTAGACAAGTCTTTGAATACTGAATAATGTTCAAATACTAATCTACAGAACATCAAACCTTTAATAATATGAAGTGTATAATTCAAAGCACCTGTTCAAATACCTTACTGAAATGAAAATTAAGCTTTAAAACAAAACAAAAAAAATGTTTTTTGAGTGCTTTAGTACAGACGATAGAATATTTTAGTATTACAAAAAATTAATTTTTAATTAGTAAGTACCAGAAACTAAGTATTGAATACTAAATACACAATTTCATATACTTAAGTACTAAAAATTAAGTTTTGTATTCTAAACAGTTTCAAGTACTTCTAAAACACTTGCATAACACTTTTAACAAGTAAATGGTATATTTCAAAAACCGAAGTAAGGATAATGAATCCTATGAGTGTTAAAATTATGAATTATTATTGATTTAATTAATTTCAGAAGCACTGTAAGTTCAGTCTTTAACGTATATAAAGTGAAGTGTATATCAAGTACTGGTAACTAAGTCTAAATAATAAATACTGATTTTAATTACTAAAACACTAAAAAGCAAGCCTTTAACACAAAAAGTGTATTTCAAGGACTCAAGTATAAAACCTTGAACCAATGAGTGTTAAAAATTAATATCAAATACTCAAGCATAAGAAACATGTCTTTCTTACCAAATTGTGATTTCAAGTACTAAAAATTTTGAATTCTAAGTAATATATTTTAGTACTCAATCCTTTAACAGAACTATATTTCAAGTACTCAAGCAAATAAACTTAAAAAATAATTTTTTGGATTTTAAGTATTATAAGTACTCCAAGGTAAGTCCTTACATAAAAAGTGTATGTCAAGGACTAATCTCAAAGTTATGGATAATGAAACATTTGGGTGATAAAAAGTTAACATATACTGAAGTATTAAAAACTAAGTACCCCTTTGTATTATATTCTAAAAATCACTGAAAATATGTCTTTAACAGATATAAAGTGTATTTCAAGTAGGTACTAAAACACTATTATCCATAACATACGAAAAGTATATTTGAAATACTGAAAATTTTGAGATAAACAGATAAACATAGTTTTTCAAATACCCACACACTAAAAAGTAACTCTTCTATTGAATAATAATTTTGGAGTACCGAAATACTGAAAATAAAACATTTCAACACATAAAAACTATATTTAAGATACCAAAATATTGATAATGGAATATAGGAACACAGTGCTGAAGTATTAAAACAATGAAAATTAAGTCTTTAACCCACAATAAATTTATCATTTTTAAGTAGTAAAACATTGAAATTTAAGCTCTTACAATATGAAGTTGCATTTTGAATACTGTACAAATAATAATAAAATTCATATGAAATACCTTCTCAAGTACCAGACATTCCGTGTCTGAATATTAAATAGTTAATTTGAAGTACTAAAACAATGAAAAGTTGGCCTTTAATGGATGACTATATATATATTTCACTCAACTCAAATATTTTAGTACTTTACCTATTCATTTCAAGTTCTTACCTATTACAAACTTTGAATACATACTAAACGCAAAAACAAATGTACTAAAACTTCTGAACATAAAGTTTTTGAATAAATCCAACACAGTACCTCTAGTAGAAGAGATAAAATCTTGTTTTTCAGTAATTAATTTCAAGTGGTCATGTATTTGAAATTACGCATTTTAGCGCTTAAGTACTTAAATTAGAAATATACTTTGAAAAATAAGAGTAATAGCACTTACATTTGAGCTTCATTTTGCCACTTATCAACCCTTTAAATATTAAGTACTGAAAATTTCATCACTAGTCTAAATTTTAAAAATAAGAATAGTCTTATATCATACCTGAAATAATGTAGCACCAAAAAAGGGCCATTTCCTAGTACATGTCAAATAAATCCTAACACAATCCAGTTGAGTTCTTCCTTTGAGTGCTCGCCACTTTTCTAATAGCTTAGCTTGTAAATCAGCAAGACCCTCTTGACTCAATTGGTCTCTATACCGGTAGGGATAGAACTTATCTATTGCACTTAATGCCTGATTAGAGTGAGCAGTAAGGATGTGGTGTACACTGTTCAATGCACTTAGAGTATTAGAACTTTGCACTAGATTATTGGGACTTAAAGCCCCATGCACACTAGATCCGTTTAGAGTGCTGTTAGGACTTTGATGTGCACTAAGAGTTTGTACATTGTGAACTGAATGGACACTGGATGTTTGAGCATGTAAAGTGCTGTGAGTACTGTGGGTACTCTGTGCAGGATGCGAATTTAAAGTATTATTGACACTCGTATTTTTATGTGAACCAAAACTGCAGTCACCCGCGTCTAACTGTACCATGAGAGCTGCCAATTCCAAGGCTAGCTCCTTGCTCAAAGGAAACCTGCCCGAGACAATTTGCTTATTTATTTGATAACACAAAAGAAGTCTTTCCTTGTCGGTTTCTAATCTAGCACTGTTCTTCCACCACAACCGGTTCTTGTAGGTGAGGCGTATAACTCGAGTATTTTCAAATTTCCCTAGTCCTTTCTCTCTAAGGGCGACTTCCCACTTAGAAATAACATCACACAGTTTGGCAGAAGGGTCCAGAGTATGCTCCAAATCCTTTTCGATCGGGTCATCACTAAACAAAGCAAACCCATTAGTTATCCTGCATCCAATTTCTGTGGCCAGACTGTCTTGGAATTCTTTAACCGTACTAGATCCGTCAAAACTGGATATGTGATATGTGCCATTGAGAAGATGCACGGGCATCGAGTGAGGTAGAGAATGATGTTGAGGATTTTTTAATAAAATACTTAAGACTTCCATCCGGGATGGTTTATACTCCCGTCCACCTAAAAACAAATTTGGTTTAACACCTCAAAATAATTAGCCTGATTTGAGCTAACCTGTTAAAATAGTTCTTTCCAGGGCACGTTCGCAATATGAAGCGTATTTTCCACATTCAGTTCTATTATCGGCGTTTCTCTGAAGGTGCAGCTTAAGAAACCATAACAGTCTTGAAGATTTAGGCACAAAAAGGCTTACAGCCAACGCCAGTAACTGCCAACCTTGTAAAAGAGTGAAACTAGGGGGTCCTTTGTGGTCCTTGTGATCCTTATAATATTCCTTGTGCTCTTTATACTTGTCTTCCTGAGAAGCCTGTATGTTGGAAGACGAAATTTGTTGTTCAGAGGAACTATTTATACTGGGTGTTGTCTCACACGTGAACAAACTTTGCGTTGCACAAAGTAGTAGTTGCTGAAAAGAATTTTGGTGTTTCTTATTGTGTCTGGTGGTGGAAATTTTCTGACGTCATGATGATCCGTTATGCCCAAGCGAGATGACAAAACGATGAGTAAACAAACATGGTAAAATCAACAATGAAATGAAAGTGTAAAATGCTTTTGGAAATGGCGGCATTCGAAAGAAAGACAAGAATTGAACATGGTGTACGGACTGTGCCCCGTGTGTCAGTGTAAGTGAAGGTATAAATCACATACACAGGCAGCTAATAATCATCTATTCTAGACTTCTATCAGGAACATTCCAAACAGAAAGAAATGAACAAGAATTGAAACACCAACATTCTTAGTCAGTTTAAATAAAATATGTTGTGTAGAAGAAATGTGTGTTGCATGCAATAAACGAAATCAATTTTTAAAGCAATATTTTCTTGATACGCTGCTTGTTCCCATATACAACATTAAATCTGTATTGATCTTTGTTTCCCTTTGGAAATCCTTCATGCAATAATGAAATAAAAAGGCAGAAACATCTTAAACTTCATGTAGATAAAATTGCTTTAAAAATTGTTTTAATTAATGCCATTGAGGATATATGCTACCAGAAACATGTAAGTTGACCACAGTTTGATCAAAAAATAAAAACATCCAAGATCACTTGCTACCAATAATCTTTGAAAGATTTCAGACATACACATAGCAGCCACACATGCGCATGTCATTTTGATCTACTGCGCTTGCTTGGAGTATGCTACATGTATTTTTGAAAGATGGAAGTGATCTTTCTGCGTTTATTGGTCTGGTAGTGACTAAATTTTTATATCAAAACAAATAAATACCTGGAAAAATATATGTTTATACCCAGGCAGCATATTCCAATGTAAACACTTTATGAAACTATTATTTAAAGATTTAATTTTTGAAAAAGATCAATTTGGATAAAATAATATTTATCTAATCCATAAGAAAGCTATAGGAATACACCCTAATTTGAAATTTTTCTCTCAAACAATCACTTCTTGCAAACCGAATGAACTATCATGTACAAAAATATACTTCTTTTGCCAGAAGAATTGTAATGTGTAATCCCAAATCCTTTTTTCTTTCTATAATTATTTCAATTTTATAATCGTTGGTTCAATTTTTATTATAACAATCTCTTTCTGTAATGACGTTAATACAATATTTTTTTAAGCAATTCTATTATATATCGTGCAGTGTTCATCGTAACCTAACTTTTCGGTCAATTACAGCAATTACATTTTACAAAAAAAGATGTGTGAAATGTGAAAGTACAGCCTGATCTGATTCCATTCTATAATCCATGATTCAAATTTTTCTATATCAATTCCGTTAAATGATACTTCATTGACATTTTTCTATAGCAATTCCATTTCATGAAATTTCTATGTATGTAAAGGTTTAGAAAACAGAAAAGTATATCCTAACCTAAACTTTTTCCCTAATTCTATTTTAACGGAAAGCTAGTGAAATGTGAAAGTACAACTTAATATACCTCATTTAATTATTCCACGATTCAATTTTTTCTATGCCAATTCCGTTAAATAATCTTTAATTGACGTTTTTCTGTAACAATTCCATTTCATAAAATTTCTATATACATATGTAAAGGTTTACGAAACGGAAAAGTAGGCGCTAACCTAACTTTTATTCTCCAATAGTGAAATTTGAAAGTACAACCTGATATAACTCATTTAATGATTCCGCTTTATAATCCATGATTCAATTTTTTCTATACCAATTCCATTAAATGATCCTTAACTGACTTTTTTGTACAACAATTCCATTTCATGAAATTAATACGAGGATGATTTGACGGGACGTGAGACTTGACTACTAGTGCCCTCCAGCGGTAAAAATGAACATCATTTTCGAGTTCCACCACCTGTTTTATACTGATAGGTGAAGTTTAGTTGATCTGTGGCGTTCAGTTAAGAAATTGCAACGGTTTAAAGACGACGCTTAAATGGAAAATCCTAAAATGGATAAAAAAAACGCTATTCGTGGTGCGATTCAATATTTGTTTTTTAAGAAGCTAAACACGACTGAAATTTTGGCCGATATGCAGCAAACATTGGGTGACAATGCCCCTTTGAAAGCAACGATTTAAAAGTGGTGATTTCAGCATTGAAGATGATGAACGACCAGGACCATCAAAAACGGTAACAACCTCGGAAACAGTCGATCAAGTGCATGATATTGTTTTGAAGAATCGAAGAATAAAAATTGACGGGATAGCTAGGATCGTAGATCTATTAACTGAGCGCATACATCACATTTTGCACGTAGAATTGGGCATGTCTAAGCTATCAGCAAGATGGGTGTCGTGCTTGCTGAATGCTAATCAAAAATGAGAAAGAATGCGAACATCAAGCGACAATTTGAAGCTATTTAACAAGAATCAGGTTGATTTTCTGCGCCGCTTTGTTACAATCGATGAAACTTGGATTCATCATTACATTCCCGAATCAAAACGCCAATCTCAACAGTGGAAAGGTCATGACAGTTCTCCGCCAAAGAAGGCGAAGTCGTTTTCATCGGGCGGGAAGGTAATGGCTAAGATTTTTTGGGATTCGAAGGGGATACTTCTCATCGACTATCTCACAAAGGGCCAAACCATCAACGGAGCATATTATGCTGCACTTTCGGACCAACTAAAAGCAGCAATTACTGAAAAAAGACCCGGAATGGTTCGAAAAAAGGTGGTCTTTTAACATGATAATCCCCTTCCCATACCAGTCGCATTGTTCGTGAGAAATTGGATCAACTTCGCTGCCAGGTTATCCCCCACCCACCTTACTCGCCAGATCTTACTCTGAGTGACTTTCACTTATTCCCGAAGCTCAAAGTTTTCCTTGCCGGAAAGAAGTTCAAGACGGACGAAGAAGTAATTGCTGCAACGGAGCAATATTTTGACAGCCTTCAAGAAGATTAATGCATGTCTTTCATTTCGAGTCTCACGTCCCGTCAAATTATCCTCATATATGAAGGTTTACAGAACAGAAAATTACATCTAACCTAACTGTTTTTGTATTCTATTTCATTAAAAATATAGATATGGGAAATACGAAGGCTATCCCCGATTTTAATTTGTTACAACTATTTTTTTAAATTTCTAATTGAATTTGTTCAAATTGCTAATTCAATTTTTTCTTTTAAAAATCCACATTATAATCTCTAATCTAAAATTGCTTTCTGTAACATTCTGTTTTATTACATTTCGAAGTATAAAAATATTCCCTAACTTAACCATTTTTTATTCCATAAGTAGATTTGTTAACCTATGAAATATAAAAGCAAGCCCTAACACATTTTTTCTGTAACCAATACATTTCATAAAATGTTATAAAAATTTTATAAAGTGAGGGAGCAAACCTTATCCAAACTTTAACCAACCCATTAGAAAAATTAATTTGATTATGTCTTCAGTAGTCAATAACAGGGAATGTGTACCAAAATTACTTTACTAATATCAATGTAGCTATTATTAAATGCGGTATGATTTAAATTAGTTCCATGAAGCGATTACATAACATGTAACTAATGAGTGTGAAAATGCAGATAGTTGCGTGACTTAAAAACTAAATATAAACTGGATTTTTAAACTCTCACAAAAGCACTGTACAGAATGGGCGACAAGCATAGAAGCAAAAGCGATATTAAATACAATATAAAGCAACTTGAGCAAGCCCGCAATGATACATGAAAAGCAGCTACGACACTGATTTTGGAAATTTAAAAATCCATGGAATGACAAACAAATGGCTAAAAAATAAATATAAGAAGCACACTTACACTTTTCTTAAGCAATTTTTGTGTAGATACCTGAACTCCCAGCTTGGGTAATGGCGAACTTTTGCTCGTCTGTTTTATTAAAGCGCATATAAGTTCAGCTTGGAGTTCCGGCATGTCCAAACACTGTTGCAGTGCATTTTGAGCTAATACTACATGGTAGTCTATGCCAGCCTGATCCACAGCTGCAGACATAAACAACTGCAGGCACTTGAAAAGTTTTATTGCTTCAGCCTGAAAGAGGAATCGGTTAATGGAAATCTTATATTCATTACAAAAATATAAACCTGTAGTGCTTCTGTAGGAAGGGTTGTTAATGGAAAGTATGAAGGTATTGCACCATCTTTGGTACAAGGAACATGAAGCAGAACTGGATGGCGCCACAAAACACAGTTGGCATCACCATCTACTTCCATTAACTTATGTATAAGTTGCTCATACTGAGTTCCAGTACTGGGACCACCTCCACTTGCCACGGTTAAATGATACAGCCAAGAATCCCTTTCCTGAATACAGAACAAAGTTAGAAATATACTGAATTAAATAAAAATATCTCTTTTAATATACACCAGAAACATTGCAATAAAGACACAAAAAAGGTTCTGATTTTAAATTTTACCTGTTTTCCAGGACACAGCAGGTACGTTGGACCCTGATGGTTGGGAAATATACCCAGAGTTAAATCTGTAGACTCGGCATCCTTATCTTCAGAATCTGAGTCAGACAGATGGTCTACCTCTTCAACCCTTGCATCTCGCATGTTTATTTGCCCGGCAGGTGTCTATATTATTTAAGTAAATACAATTTGATTAATAATTGAAAGAGGCTTATTAGATTTTATTTACTTAATAGATATTTTGATTTGATTTAGTTGTAGGAACACAGGCGGCTTTAAAATGTAGAGATTTTGTGCTAATGATTTCATTGTGGTTTGTAAATTGTTAATATTTAAATAATTAGAGTTTTTATTTGCCAATTTGATATGGGATCCATTATAACCACGTGACTTTATAACATGAAAATGTAGGACACACTACAGGGTTTTTACAGTACAAGTGAGACCATTTGGTGTGTCAGTGGAACATTAAAATGTATCTTCAAGGCAACTATATTTGGATTAAAACAATATTTAAAATATACATAAAAAAAATAATCCTAACAATTCCTTTAGCTGTCATAGCTGATCATTTGTTTTGCTTTAACCTTTGTTGTTATATTTATTACTTAATTCTATGCCATATTTCTGTGGTAATATAATATTGTGTAATATTTGTGCTGTAATACGAGCCCTAACCACTATATGTTCGGACACTTGCTTATTTAAAATAAATGCTTCAATAATTTTACGATACTTGTTTTTATTTAATCTTGGTCAAATATTTCTTAAAGGTACATATGTATAATGTAGTTTTTATACTATTATTATAATTATTTATGAAAGTGAAAATCTCTAGAAAAATAAATAGTATAGAATGCAAAACTAAACAGACAACTAAATGTTGTAAAAGCGCACAGTTCATGACCGAATTTGTGTAACATTAAGGTAAAATAAGGCACGGGGAATAGCGACAACTCTACAGTTACCTGAAATAATTATTCGCGAAGTCTACGATTGCAGACATAATAAAAAGATATGGGATACAGGAAACATTGCCGTTGGAGGCAAATCTTCTGGGCGTCGTAGATTAGTAACACCTCGAATACAGAGACAACTTATTAAAATTTGTAAAAGTGGACGACGAAGCACTTTAGGCGAAATTACAGCTCGCTGGAATCAAGAAACGAATGTAAATGTTGGCAGAGAATGTTGCAGAAAATGGATTCATAACTCTGGTTTAAAACTTTATACTGTAGGTATAATTTTAAGGATGTGACGATTACTTTAATAAATAAAAACTCTCTGCTAAAGAAAAAGCTCTACAAACAGAAGTCCAGAAAAAGAAGCGCTTAGCTTGGGCGAAATAGAAGGAACGTTGGACAGTCGAGGATTGGAGCAAAGTCATTTTTAGCGACGAATCTAAATTTGACACTTGTGTTGGAGACTCTCGTAAGAGAATAATTCGTACAAAAAAAGAAGCATTGCATAAAGACTGTCTAAAAAGGACTGTAAAATTTCCAAAAGCAATCACGATTTGGGGTTGCATATCAGGTAAAGAAGTGGGAAGTATGGAGTTCATAACTGGTATCGTCAATTCGGTAAAATACCAGAAGATTTTAGAGAGAAGTTTATTACCAAGTGTTGAAATGTTGCACCCTGATCAGGATTTCACATTCCAATAAGATGGTGCGGCTTGCCACCTGGCAAAAACTACAAAACTGTGGTCTGAGAACCACAATATAAGGGTTTTAGATTGGCCTTCTAGTAGCCCCGACCTCAATATAATGGCAGCATTATGGCATAAGATGAAAAGGTATTTAAAAAAACCGTCCCCAGCGGACTTTACCTGATTTGAGGGCCAAACTTCTAGAAATTTGAAACTCGTTTACTCCAGCGGACTGTGAATCATTAATCTAAGTGTTCCTTATAGGATTAGAGCAGTTATTAAGGCTAAAGGCGATGTTACACCATACTAGTTTTCCAGAGATATTAAATGTCCGAATATTTAGTGGTCAATGAATATTGGATTTTTTTATTATTATTTATTTTTACAGAGTTGTTAATTCAATTAAAAATTAAGCAATATGTTAAATATTTGTTATAAATATAAATCATTAAAAATTATTTAGTTGCATTAAACTAGAAACAAGTATTGCAAGTTTACAGGGAAATTTGCATATAATAAGTCAGTGTCCGAACATATAGTGGTCAGGGCTCGTATAATACTGTGTCTATGTTTGTCCTGCACTGCAATATTTGTGACATAACTATGTATGTTTATTGTTTGCCATTTATTGTCATATTTATGACCTATTGTTGTATGTTTGTCCTGTACTGTCATGTTAGTCAGCTACTGTTGTATGTTTATTCTCTATTGTCAAATTAGTGATTTTATGTTTGTCCTGCATTGCCATATTTGTGGCATAATTCTGTATGTTTATGTTTGTCATTTATTGACATATTAGTGACATAATGTTTATGGTTGTCCACTCTTGCTATATTTATGGCCTAATTTTGTATGCTTGTCCTTTATTATTATTATGTTAGTAACCGAATGTTTATGTTTATCCACTCTTACCATATTTATGGTTTAATGATGTATGTTTGCCCTCTATTACCATTATTATTATTTATTAACCACCTAATGTTTATGATTGTCCTTTATTGTCATAGTAGTGAGCTAATGTTTATGTTGATCCATTCTTACCATATGTATGATCTATGTTGTATGTTTCCTTGTCCTCAGTTGCCATATTTGTGGCATTATTTTTGTTTGTCCTTTATTATTATTGTACTAGCAACCTAATGTTTATGTTTGTCCACACTTGCCATATTTGTGGGCTAATGTTGTATGTTTGTTTTCCTCTATTGCCATATTAGTGACATGTTCGTGTTTGCTCTTTATCCTCATATTAATGGCCTAATGTTTTAGTTTGCTCTTTATTGTCATATTAGTGACCTAATGTTTACGTTTGTCCACTCTGGCTACATTTATGGCCTAATGTTGTATGTTTGTTAGTTCTCAGTTAACATATTTGTAGCGTATGTAATTTCATAATATATATTTAATTTCATAAAAATAGGAACATACAAAAATTAAACATTTTATTTCGATAGATAAAAAGCCGCTATCTCAGGGCTCAGGGGGTTAATAACCCCCTTCCCCAGTAACCATGCCTGGTGCTAATAATGAAATCAAAGTTTCATAAACATAACCTTCAAAACTAAGCACCCAGGTTAAAATGAAGGTAGTCAATTTCACAGCCACCTGTATCCTTAAAATCACTTAGAAACCTCATATACAAACAAAAGGTACTTACAAGATCTGTAGGCGATTTGAAATACAAAAACATTTTCCCTATTAAAACACACCAACACTTCTTAGCATGTCCATTCTTAACTTTCGTGAGCCACCCTTGCACAGATGGTTTGTTTTCTTCCTTGCTTAGCAACAGTTTGGTTGCATTTCTCCGCTGTACATTTTGTAGTGTCCTCACCTAAACAATAAATTTGGTTTAAGAATAAGTTTATAATACTAAGCAACTTGCTTACCCAATCTTCCATAGCTGTTAAGGAATCAGCTGTGAGATAATAAGTTTTTTTTCCAGTATCAATTTCGAATGTGTTTGAACCTTCAGCTCTGTTGATTTTACAAATTTCGTCTAACAATATTTGACCCTGTGGTTTCCTGTTGATATCACTCTGGCTTTTGTAGTAAGTCAAAATACCGTTTTTGAGAACAAACCACCGTTTTCTCCACGTTTTCAATTTTCCACCTGCAAGGTTTCATAAATGAAAAATACTTTAAATACAAATCATAGCACATTTACCTAATTTAGCAAGAGATCCGCTTTTTTCAATGCATTCTGATTTCTTATTAGGACTATCTAAATATGATGTTCTAAGAATGGAGGACTCTAAGCTAGTTGAATCACAACTAAGCGCATCTGGGGGTACAGCATAATCATCGGACATGCCAGATTCAAAGGAAGTGTCTGAAACAGCTACATGTTAAAGTTAATAACAAATTTAAAATAAAAAAAACATTAAAGGAAAAAATAGGTAAAATAAATTTAAAAAAATATATTAACCTCTGGTTTTACTTTTACTTGGTGAACCACTACTACTGGAGGCAGTTCGTTTTCCTGGGCTCGAACCTGATGTGTCCCCGGAACTTCTACTATGAGTATTTGTACCATCTATAGCCTACGGAAGAATATAACTTTAGGTAAACTATAAAAAATGGAAACTTTAACGTATAAAAGAAAAATAAATCTAGTGTAATATGAAACTTCCACCAATAATGGTATTTCGCTTCATTTACCATTTAAGTAAACTTAAAAAAAGAATGTAAGTTTTGTGGTATAAATCAGAAATAAATCTAGTATAGTATGAACCCTCCACTTACAATGATATTTTGCTTGTGCATTGCACAAACTAACTTAGCCTTGTCTCACACCAAGAGCGATGGGCCTCTAAGGCCTGTGAAAGCTTCATATATATACCATTATAATAAACTTTAAGAAACATTTAAATAATAAAATGTTTAGAGCATAAAAAATTAATATAGTGCAATATGAAATTATTTTGGTTTAGTTAATCAAAATAATACATGCCGTATTAAAATCAGGATATCATTAACAATGTAGTAAAATAAGCAAAAGCCACAAAAAAAAACTTTGCTTACTGCCGTATTGTTCCCTTCCCCATCACTTGAGTCATCAGAGGAATCCCCTGTAAAAGGCATTGACCTAATCTGACTGGCCCGTCCTTTAACTGTGGCATATACAGGCACTGGAATATCTTGATACCCTGCTTGCTCGGGTCCCAAATCGCTGGGAGTTGTTCCTGTCAATGTTAGGCCATCTGCTGCCACCTGAAAACAACCAATTTTAGAAGAAAGTTTGTTATTTTACTTACATCTATTATATGTAAAATTATTATTAATTTTAGTTATGAGTGCCAGTTGAAAAATAGTTTTTAGGAGGAGAAGACGACAGTTTATGTACTGAATTTGTTAAAGGTAATCATTCAAAAATAGAAAAATTACAAAGTCTATTGAACTTATTTATGAGGTTACACGCAGACAACTGACTGATTGTGTAGAAGAACTCCTAAGCCATTGGTAAATAAACCTAACTCCTTTCTAAGCCTCCTTAATGAATAATGAGTACGTAATTGGGAATTAATTAAAAAAGTGTTATTTCAGATCAGTCTCAGATCAGATCAGTTTTGAAAATATGGATTTTAATCTAATATACATTATTTGTAAAATGAGCATATTTGTTGCATGGTTTAGGTCATTTTTAATTATAATACGTTTTGAGTTTACAATATAAATCCTCTTTTGTTTTGTTTCATAACAATGAGTGTACTATTCATTTGTTTTTACGTATAATACTGCCAAGGCGCTCTAGATTAAAAGCATTTTTGTTACAAATAGAGTGATTTTGTGAATTTTCTAATTTTAGAACTTGTTTGGCATGAGTATACTGTGGGTATTTGATAAGAAGAAAATTAAATGTGATAACAATAGAGAATAAGGACAGTAGTATTGCCACATTGAGCCAAATTGAATTATTTCCAGCAAAGTCAGAAATAATGATGAATATTATATTATTACACTAAGGACTTCTAATTTAAACTAATAATGGTAAAAAATAATGTTTTATGTTTTTCTCATATTATAAATTAAATTCACATTTACTACATTTACTAGTATTAATAAAAAGTAAAGTGACTCGCCATATACAATTTTTTCAAATCATGTTTATGATATAAAACGTATGGTTAATAGAATATTTTACCGGTAATTGAAACGGTTGGTTTACGCATTTATAATGTATTGAAAACATATTATCCATTATGTATATTTTAATAATAATCATTGACAGCCTTTTCGTTCCACTGCTGGACATCGGCCTCTTCTCTGCCACGTGTTTCTCCTCAGTGCTAAGGTAGAAACATGGGGGGACCTACAGTTTAATGTCGAATCCGAACGACAGAAATTCCAGAGAAGGTTTTTAGTATTAGGATCCCATGGTTGCAAACCAGATTGGGAAATTGTGTGTGGTGGGTTGCAGACAAGATTTTTATAAATCTGCATAATCATGCTTAGGTTTCGAACCCAAGCCAGAATCGATGTTTTACTCAGCAAGCGCTCTACCAAGTGAGCTACCACCACACACCTTAATAATAATAATAATATTAGACTCAATTTCAACAGGATTCATTTACCTTTTGTGCTTCATACGTATTTCGACATTTTACATGTCATTTTCAAAAGCATTTAATATTGTACAGCATACTGGATCTTGAGCAAATTGAGCTCATAAATTCTCCGCTATTGGAAGTTTTGGAATAGAAGACCAGAGCCAAGTTCGAAATCAAGATCCAGTGTGCTGTTGCCCTAACTACAAATGTTTACAATATTAAATGCGTTTGAAAATGATATATAATAGTATATTAAAGAACTAGTTTCATAAGGCCTTTTCTTAACGCACGAGTCCAAGTTTGAAAAACGAGACGCGTGCGACAAGTGGTCTTATGAAACGTGTTCTTTATACTATTTTTTCTATTGAGGAAGTTTAAGAGTATTTTAAATAAATTTATGTAGAAAATTTTACGTCAAATCGATTACTAGGGAGTTTTTATAAACACTTATGGCAGCACTG
>JABXWE010103476.1:0-33623 GCA_014611495.1 Limonius californicus | reverse complement strand
AGACACATTGTTTAACCAAAAAAATTACCGAATCTCAAATTGTTGGTAAAACGTACGCAACCCTTCGACTAAACTAAAAGAACTGCAATCTAGGATTCCATGACAATATATATATATATATATATATATATATGAAGTATAAAAAACAATTCGGTAGTTTACCTCATGCGGGTTGCTATCTCAATATTAACCAAATCCGAAAGCTACTACTGCTACCTGGCAAACAATTTCATTATGGGTTGTTCTCTAAACTTTTTGTCAAACATCTGAAGTTCAATATTCTATGGGCACTTAATGTTATACAATGCGTGTCAAAATTATGGAACATACCAAATAAAACTGAAACAAATGACTTTTTTTTAAAATATTCATTTGCTCTTAAGTGATAACGTCATTATATTTTTTTAAACGGCAACCTCATCTTTACCTCCTTATGTTGATATACCTCCTTACCAGTTAAATCCTGACATAAAATGATTGGTGCCCCACATATCAATATTTTTCAGAAAAATGCACTCAAGGTTCAACAAATGGAGAATTTATTTTTAATAAAAGTAAATAATCTGTTTAGATTCAGATTTATGGAGTTTTAGGGTAGTTGCAGCTCTAGCAATTCTTTTTGCAAACAATGAAAGTCCTGATGTGTCCCATTCAAATATTAGGTTTCAACAAGGTGGAGTGCCTCCCCATTTTGGTGTAGAAATCCGTCAGTTTCTTGACGATACTTTTTGCGACAGATGGTTAGGGCGGCCAGGACCGTTTGAGCCTGCGGGATAGCCTGACTCAACGCCGCTAGATTACTTTCTATGGGACATGTGAAATCGCGAGTTTGCATTAGTAGGCCAAACCATTTAGACGATTTATATCTTCGGATCCGTTTAAAAATGGAATATAGCGTATCCGAAATTATTGAGCGAGCGGTACAAAGTGTGTACAGACGTGCTGGTCAATGCCAACTGATGAATGGTGGACAAGCTCAACATTTGCGTTGGGTCATTTTTTCATAGTGATCTTATTTTCATTATAATTAAATGCAAATGTTCAAACTTCATATGTATTTTTGTCAAATTGTTGTGTAGCGTACCAATGAGTTTATATTACCATTTAATTGACGGCGGGAAAAAATGGGGTTGCTAAATAAAAATACTGATGAACAAATGAATATCAGAAAATGATTGAGAAATATAAATGTGCAGTATTTACAAAAAAAATCGTTATTTTCAAGATTTTAAATAATAATAATTTGTTTCAATTTGGTGTGTTCTATACTTCTGACGTGCACTGTATTATCGTTCAGAGAATAAAATAATAATAAAATTTTCAATTCTGGAAAGTTGGCTCATTGAGTAACCATTTTCAAAATAATTTTTGAGGTATAACAGAAAATTATGTTGTATAATTTTTCTATAGAATCTACGTCAAAAAGTGATGTTGTTGTGTTGTTTTTTCGGATATCAACAATATCCCATTGTGCGCAAATAATCTGCCGTGTCGAAATAAATTGCCTACAGATTATATCTTATGGACATGCTATTTACTATGGATGCTAAAACCTTGTTTTCATTGCCGCTGAACATAATACCATATGGAAACTTTAACTGCAATAAATTCTATAACTTGGAGATACAGTATTTCTGGGGAAATTCCTAAAACATGTCGATGTTAGTCGTTCACTGACTACATCTCAACGGTCATATTCTTAGTTTATTCTCGCGCAGAGGGGTGTAACCATCCCCACATAGGAAAAGTTAACCTTGACTGTCCACAACATGATCATTTCTTAACCTGGAAAGATGACCTGCCTGGGGTAACTTAAAGGCCTCCTTTGTGTACCCGTAGTGCTTACCAAAACTACAGTATCAGTAACGTTCAACTTAAACTTGCGAAATTGTTATTCTAAATAGTTAACTTTATCGCAACCATAAAGGTTGACTTTTGACTAACTTTCAAGTGCATATTATAGCTGAATATCGTTAAAGCAATCTATAGTGGTTAGTTTTCGGTTACAAGGTCTATAACAGGTTTTATTATTTAACGAAAAGATACTTGTAAATCCCTGCTAAAAGATAACTATAGTAAATTAATAATGCTTGCACACACTGTTGTGAATATCTACGTATATTCCAATTAGATTTTTAAATACACACATTTTAGCTATTGACCGAGTATCTTGTTGTCCTGTAATTAGTAGGAACATTATTTACAACCTGAACCTAATATAACGTTATTATTGTTTATTTTTCATTTTTCAATTACTTGCTTACAGAAATAAGTAACAAAATAGTAACAAAAAAAAAATATCGTTAGAGAACTTATAATAAAATAGATCATATTACGTGTTTATGTTTATTTAAGCTTTCGTCTAAACTAGAAAATAATTTGTGCTATTATTCTGTCATCATTCTTGGTTAACTTTTGGACAATCTTCGCATTCCACAGCAAACATACAACCTTCTTAGTTACTATAATACTAACTATGGATATAATTGTTTCTTAAGTAATGAACGACTTGATATTTGTTAATATTACAATTTACTTTCGGTTTAGACCGCGTCGTCATTTGGGAACTACACCCAGCATTCTCAGATAAGGACCCACCTGTAGATTGTCTGCCTTTACAAGCATTTGCTCTAGAAGTTTGAGCCATATTTGTTCGTAGGCCCTGCCTGCCTAAACAGGACCGTGTGCTTATATTATTCAAACCTTCGGGCCGACAAGGTTTTGATCTTGATGTATTTTGTTTGCCAGGACAATAATACTTAGTCGGCTTATGCCTGTTAGCTGTTTGTGAACCCATAAAACTGACGTTTCGCAAGACATTATAGCTTGCATCTTCAGAGTGAATAGAACACGGAACTCAAATCCGGGAAGCGGAGGTATTTAAACAGAAAGAAGATGTAAGAATAAACTAAACTCCGTTAATTTTGTTTGGGTTGTCTGGTGTCTGTTGTGTTCGTAGTCGTACTAATTTTATGAAGGTATTAGAGGTATTTATCCAACTTCACCTGAGAAACTATAAGATATGAGATTTGTGTATTATGTTCGACAGCTGTCAACTAATATGTAATTTTTGAGGAAAATATACCTTTTAATTTTATTTTTTTTGTCAGTTATATTTGTATACAGGCTTACCAACTAACTAATATGTAATTTTAGAGGAAAATATACCTTTTAATTTTTATGTTTATTTTTGAGTATATAAGTGTGAAGAACATTTTAATATGATTTTGATAATCGTCAATTGTAATATAATCAATTTATGGTGATTTGGGCTTAAAATGAATATGAATTTTGTTAAAAAAATAATTGATAGGCTCTATGAGGTGTCAAACAATTCCTTTTAAATAAGAAATATGGTTATAATTTTCGTTTTGATGTAGATGATAATTTCAAAAAGTTATTTAAATTTTTAGGATTTGGTAATTTCATTCTGCTTTCCCATTGGTTGAGGAAGTTACATGTTTTTTTATAAATTTAAATATAATTGTGTGTATTATGATATTGACATAGCAACTTGTTGAAAAAAAAAGAGAAAAAACAACGGGAGCATCTGGTGCGTTAATTGAAATTTCTGTGTTTATTATATGCTGTTTGAATAAAACTATGTTATTAAGTATTACGCTTCAAATCAGCGTTATTTGATATTTATCTGTGTGTAAAATGGATAAAATTCCGTAAATCAGCCGAAAATCAAGAATTTGGGGTGGAGCATCAAAGTAGCGTCAGTAGACTTCAGTTGTTTGTTCGGCATGCTTTGTTTGTATCTGCGTTGGACGTTTAAAACGACAACAAACTTCAAGGTTAGGAATCAGCTACAAGTAGTACAAAAATTGTATACTGTGTGAGGCAGGTCTTCTGATGGTGCGAAAAATGCTAGTCGAAAACAAGCTCCTTAGCAGGGGGACGGCTATCAAAGATAGCGAGTCAATCTGCCGGTTAATTAAATTAAAACAGTAAGTCCCAATTTACTTGGGACTACTGAGTGTAAAAATCAGACTAGGGCGACTTGCTGATGGAAATCAAACACTAGTTTCCCTAGTACAGTTGTATATTAACTCACGAAAAGAAACAATAAAAAAACAATAAAGAACACGTTATAAACGAACATAAGGTAGATAATTTAAGAGGGCTGGCAACTACTCGAGAAGTTCTTACTAAAAGAAGCTTCTACGAGGGCTGGTTTTTCTCTTGCTTCTGACTGGTTTTTGGCTGCTATTTATGTAGCCTCAGTTTTATGGTGATAGGGAGATGCGGCTGCAGCTCCCTCTGTTGGTGGCGGTGCGGTTTAAGCGAAGGTGCTTAAGTAACGGTCGCGCGAGTGTGGGTGCGCGTCGTGGGTTACGGGGTATGCAACTTGGGTGGCTTACGTATCCGTGTCTTATAGGCACGCGTTACATACTCCCCCTCTGGATCTTATTGGCGTCTCGACGTAGATCCAGCATTTGAAAGTGGGTTCTTCCTTGGGCGGCCCCTCTTCCTGACAGGTTGGACTGCCTTTGGTATCACCTCCTCTGGCCCGTGGTATGGACGTAGTGCGGAGGAGTGGTAGGTCCCTGTGACCGGTCCTGGGTCGTTGGGATTGGTAACTTCGTACGTGGTTGGCGACTTCTGTTGGAGCACCTTGTATGGGCCGTCTCTTTTGGGTTCGAACTTGGCTGTCGTACCCTTGGCCGCACTGCTGAGGTTGTGAGAGGTGACCCATACTAAATCGCCTGGATCATATGTAGGTCCTTCTCGTCTTGATTTATCTCCATATCTTCTGCTGTAGTCCTGCTGCTTCTCTGTGAGGAGTTTGGCTTCCCTCAGGGTGTCTGTTAGCTTTAGCAGGTATGGTGTAATTTCTGGGATGAAATTTTCAGCATGGATGATGGCCCGCTGGTCCTTGTTGACGTCGTCTGGCGTTCTTAGTTCTCTAGCAAAAGTGAGGAACGCGGCGGTTTGTCCTGTGGTCTGGCATCTTGCTGTGTTCATGGCGAAACGGATAGCTGGAAGCTTTTCGGGCCATGTGGTGTGGGCGCCTGTTACTAGTATCGCTAGTTGTGGCTTCAGGTCCCTATTTTTCCTCTCCACCGGATTGGCTTGGGGGTGGTAGAAGGGGGTTAGAGATTGTTTGACGTCCCAGCAGTGCGTGACGTATTGCATCACTGTGCTGACGAATTGGGTCCCATTGTCGCTGCTGATGCGTCGTGGAGTCCCGTATCTCAAGAATATTTCGGTGATAAGGATTTGTGCACAGGTCTTCGCGTCTGCTTGCCGGATGGCAAATATCCCGATCCAGCGGTAAGCGGTGTCTTCTATAATAAATATCCACCGTTCCTTTGTGGGGGCTTCTGGGAGTGGACCGATGAGGTCGATGGCCAAATGTTCGAAACGTTGAGCCGGTGCTGGAGTTTGCAACAGGCCCGCAGGTTTCATGTTATTTGCCTTATATCTTTGACATTCTAGGCAGTTCCTAACGTAGTCTAAGATTTTCTTTTTCATACCCATCCAGAAGTATCGGCCGGCGAATCTGGGGAGTAACGGTACAATATACCTTGCGACATAAAGTATCCCCTCGACGTCCATCGGGCGAAGTCGATGGGGTCTGGTCCTTTTGCCTCGAAACAATTGATGATTTTCTTGAGCTCCAGATCCTCCAGCTGGGCGCTGCGGATGTCTTTGGCGGAGCGTGTGGGAAAATCGATGGTGATTGTACATATATCGCAGCTGTCCCCTACATGGGGAGGACATGACGGTCGGGAGAGTGTGTCGGCCACTACGTTTGCTTTTCCCGGGGTGTAAACTATGGTTAAGTCAAAGGATTGGAGAGAGAGGGCCCATCTGGCGAGTCGGCCTGAGGGGGTCTTCAAAGTCATCAGCCATCTTAGGAGCTGGTGGTCGGTGGCCAGTGTGATGGGGTTCCCCTCTACGTAACCCCTGAATTTTCCTAAGGTCCATACTACGGCCAGGGCTTCTCTCTCGGTAGTGGAGTAATTTTTCTCGGCCGGAAGCAGAAGGCGGCTCGCATATTCGACGGGTCTTTCTTCCGGCCCGTTGCCTTGCAGCAGGACTGCCCCCAGGGCATATCCGCTGGCATCCGTTCGGATGGTGAAGGGGCAGGTTGTGTCGGCCTGCCTCAAGATTGGGGCGGTAACCAATAGCTTTTTTAGGGTTATAAAAGCTGTGTCTTGGTCGGTTCCCCACGTCCAGGGTGCATTTTTCTTTAAGAGCCCGGTGAGTGGTTTCGCTTTGGACGCGAAGTCTGGTACGAACCTCCGGTACCAGGAGCAGGTCTGCAAGAAGGACTGCAGGGCTTTCACGTTCCGGGGTGGTAGGATTCTCGAGATGGGTTCGGTTTTCTCGGGGTCCACGCAAAGGCCTTCGGGCGTAATGAGGTGCCCCAAATATTTTACGATTCTCCGCGCAAAGTTGCATTTGGTGCGGCGTGCATGTAATTTGAAGAGGACGAGGTGCTGGAAAACCTTTTCCAGATCTCGGATGTGTGTATCCGCTGACGACGAGAGAATTATTATGTCGTCGAGGTATGCTAGGACAAATACGTCCTGAAGTCCGGCCCGGAACCGATCCATGGTTCTCTGGAACGTTGCTGGAGCACCCTTTAGGCCAAATGGCATCCGGTTGAACCGGAAGAGGCCGAAAGGAGTGATGAACGCAGTTTTGTCTTTATCTTCCGGTCGGACTGCAATCTGCCAGTATCCGGCTTGGAGATCGATTGTACTGATCACGGCGGCGCGCGTTGCGTGGAGTAGGTCGTCCATCCGTGGTAAGGGATAACTGTCGCTCCGGGTTACACTGTTTAACTTCCGGTAGTCTACACATACCCGCACTGATTTGTCCGGTTTTGGCACTAGCACTACCGGTGAGGCCCACGCGGATTCGCACTCTTCAATCACTCGTTGCGTAATCATTTTGTCGATTTCGGCCCGGAGTACTTCTTTTTTGGGAGCCGGTAAGCGGTACGGCGGCGTGGCAACGGGGGCGCTACTTCCGGTTTCGATCCGATGTTCCCCGTACGGAGTGGCCTCTCCCCCTGGCTGGAAGACTGTCTCGTACTTGTTCAGGAGGAGGTCTAGCTGGTCCCTCTGTGCAGGGGAAAGTGAACGTCCCTCGTCTTCCCTGAGTCGCACCTCGAGGGTGGCGATTTCTACTCGCGGAGCTTTCTTGCGGGGCGAGTGTGGGAACGGAGAGGTAGTCGGAAGTGGGTCAGTCGTGTCCAGGCGGCGTGAAATACATGGACCTGGGATTCTCGAAGATCTCGTAGGGGTTTGTGGAGATGGTTTGACGGGGTTCTTCCGGTGTGTCTTCTGGTTGGCTGGTGAGATCGCTGCCGGTCTTTTTTGGGTCCGGCGTTTCGGGTCCGAACAGGCGGCGTAGCTGGTATTGTCTTGCCCTAGGCACGTGTTACAATACCTGTTAATTATTTGGGAGATATTCGCATCATATTCTGGAACTGTAACTGGAATAGCAATTTAAAATAATTTAGAGTAAATTAAAGCAAATAAGTAACATCGAATGAACAACAATTTGAAAAGTGAAACAAGTTTTGGGTTAATAATTTAACAAGAAAATGTAAAGGTGCAACGTATTTATGACTTTAGTAATTTGAAGTATCTGAAGTAATAAACAGTAAATAATATTTGGGCTAATTACCTTGTGAATCGATTTTGCGAATACGAAGATACTCAGTCCAAAGTGTTTCTGCGAGGAACTTAAAAAAAGCAAGAAGTGATGGACTTTCGTGAATTTTACCAACAGCAGATGAAAATAAGCAAGTGTTTCTGTGTGAAAATGTGGGTCCGTTTGAAAATGCTTTGTTGAACTAGACCTTACTATTTATTTCATGTAATTTTGTCATGTAATTGTTAAAGTTGTTCAACGTTTTATAATATCAAACTTAGATAATTTGATAACATTTAATTCATTTCTTTGTTGCATCCATATTTTCTAAGTTCATGTTGACTACCTTGTATCCTTCGCCTTGTTCAGTTAACCAACGCAAGAATTTATACAGCAGTTACAAAACTTTATATTATAAACCCTGAGATAAAAGTGCTTTTAAAGTTTATTTTGAAGTGTGCCCTTTGTTTGTTTCAACAACTTATGTAATAATATTGCAATATTTTTTTACAGTTTAAAGGGAGATCATCTTTATTACGGGTGCAAGTAAAGCAACATTCCCCCTTTTTTCAAACATAATATTCGTTTTGTCGCTTCAGTGTGGGACTCATATGTAGGTCCCTCAATAGAACATCATAATAAGATCTATATCTAATCAGTGCAATTACACCCTTAGGAACATTGTATTTTTGTAAGGTATCTAATACTTGTCGTAACTACAGATTATCCAAGGCTTTTTCTATATCAATAAAACAGAAGTAAGTGGTTTTGTTATACTACAAAACTTTTTCGGATATATGTCGAATAATGAATACCTATGGCATTAGTAAATATATGACTGATGTGGTCTAAACCCTTGTTCGTAATTTATTATTGTAATATCCGATAATTTTTGAAATATGAGCTTCGTTGTAAGTTTCAATAATGGACTGAGTAAGTTGATGCCTCTGTAGTATTCTTTAACTTCTTCATTGCGCCTATGATTTCTTCCTTTTTTACTTCGACTATTATTCTTATTTGTTCTTTCGGGCATATAATTTTTAAAAATAATTCACTCAAGGTTCTTCGTGTATTTTGTCAATTTGAACGCTACCTACTTCTTCTGATTTCGAATCATCCTCCAAATCTGCTTCTGTTGTCCATACAAATTCCTCTGTAATTTATTGGTATATGCTTCCCAATCTTCTGTTTTTAATCATCTTATGTTAGCCTTAACTTCGTATCTAATTTTCTTGTAATCCGTATATCGTTCTGTAGTTTTAATCGCCTTATATTTACGACATGCTGCTTTTTTCGTTTTTGCGAATTCTTTAATTTCCACGAAGTACTATGTTAGTTTATGTCTACTTTGTCGTAAAATGTCAACTTTTCTTGTACCGAGTGCTTCCATTGCTGCATTCATAATTCAATCTTAATTTTTGTCCAGTTGGTTTCAAAATCTATTTCATTGTTTTCAATGTGAGAATCTAGACGGATTTGATATAGGAGTTGTATACTTTCGTCTTCGAATAAGTACTTCTTAATTTATTCTTTGTATACTTTATTTTCAGCATCAAATGTTAGGTCGCTTTAGTTCCTGAAAGCAGCGTCCGCAGCAGTGTTAGTGGAGTTCCAAATTGTTTTCTCTTACGCACCCGTCATCGCGTTCTATCACACTCCGGAAGAGACGCTTAGAGAAAGGGAACCCAGTATAAATCCAGAATCTCAGCACAAATTCATTAACTAGAAGTCCGGCTCCATCCGAGAAGGAAGGCCGAAGAAACTTGGAGTCCAGCTCCGCCAGAGAAGGAAGCCTCCAAAATTTGGGGTCCCGCTCCATTCGAGAAGGAAGGCCGAAGAAACTTGAAGTCCAGCTCCGCCAGAGAAGGAAGCCACCAAAACTTGTAGTACCAGTCCACCAGAGAAGGAAGCAAGCCGAAGTTATGCTGCCGAAGTATTCTCAGTCGACGAGAATTTCCAGTCCGTTGAAGAATTCAATCAAAAGCTGCGTACCTGTACGGTGTCTCATTTATTCATTTTGTGGAACACATTGCAGTTGGGGTTAACTTAATTGATATCTAACAGGTTGTGCCAATTAGGTTAATATCCCAATCAAATAAAAGATTAAAGGTCTTATAAGACGGCTAGGACAAGTTAATAGGACCTTCGATTTCCATATTTTGTCCGTAACTGGGGTTCCAGAACTAATATTAAAATAGGTTCTAGTCGGTCAGACCAGATTACACGTATTTTTAAAATTAGGCGATAATATAATTCCAAGTATTGAACGTACGGTAATATTTCATTTAAAGACTTAAATTCATTTATCGTCGAGATTACGAAGCCGAGTAGGCTTTCTGTGCGCATCTGGATCGCAGTGAACCATTAATCACTTCCGTTCGTTGAACCAATGAAGGCAAGAAACCCGTGAACAACTTCACAGGCGAGTTAAACTACCCGTACGCGTATCAGGTGGCAACTTAATCTTATAACTTTGTGAACACCGAAACGATTCCGATTACTGATTTCGTGGATGAGTTTTTTTTACCGCATTTAAAGCTAACTGACACATGGTAACCATTTTGGTTGTTTATTTAAATCTACAGAGTACAACTACCGCACGCCGCAGGCAGCCTGAGAGCAACAGGCGCAGTGCCATTGTGTCTACCTTCGACCCAGTACCAGGGGAGTACCTACCAGGATTTTGCAAATCTTATTACCTAGTCCGAAAATTATTACTTTTATTTATCACATCTGCATCAAATATACATGTATATTGTAAGTGTTACATATAATAAAACCTGTTATAACTATTACAGTCACAGACGGGTGCCTGGTTTACTCCGTTACACTATCATAATTCTTTCGTTTACAAATAGAAAATCATCGACAGCGCCTTACAATTTTTTATTGATAGGTAGCCCTGCTCCTTACATAGCTCATATTTCCTTTCCAACGCCACTATATATTAGTATTTCATATGGTATTATACCTTTTCCTTTCCTTTTTGTCTCTGATATTGTACAAATGTCTATTCCATTTTATCAATCTCCGTTAGTATCTCCCTAATCGAATATTTTTCTAGATACTCGTTTCTTCCGCTGCCCCGCTGAGATCGGAGTCATGTTTGGGTTCTATGAGCAATTAGTTTGATTTACGTCTCCACCTAGTCTGATTTGAAGATGTCTCTCCTCCTTTCTCAACAGGGTTTGGCTTTAGTGGAGTTTAGTAGGAGTGAAGAATGTTACAGAGAGTGGATGCGGCATTGCACACTACTGGCTATACAACCTTGGTGACACCAAACCACAATACAATTGGTATCCCACGTCACAAATGGGATTTAAATACTTTCGCGCTTATGAAGTTTAAATTTATAATTTTGTTACGACACCTTGTCTTATTAAAGCGGTACATTGTGTGGCCAGTGGATGCAACAATTCTTCAAAGAAGAACATTACATTACGTTATATTCAGCATAGTTGGTGTCCCTAAGTAGCTTCACAATAGCGTTTGCACATGCCGCATCCACTTTCTATAACATGATCGGTAGAAGTATATTTTAGTTTCTCTACAGAGTGTTACAACAAGACAAATACACCAATTGTTGAATTTTAATGTAACCCAGCTATCTAGTTGCTGTAACTTCGCAATGCCTACATATATTGCTCTACATACATAGTGGTCGCTAGATTCGGAACTTAAGTTCCTTATTACTAATTTTCAGTAAAAACGACACCAACAGTTTACTTATTTGTGAAGCATAATAAACATAAACTAGTCAATAAAACCAATATGCTGGGAACAGTAAATGGGAGATTCTCTGGTATAGTATTTTTATTCTCAATTGGCACAGCTACCTGGAGAGGCTTAGTTCGTAACACCGGATTAAGCATGTCGAGTGTACTTACCTCGTTACTGGACCTAGCGCAGGGTCGTATTTAGAATTGCAAGGCCTATTAACAGAAACAAAAATAAATTGCTCCTTACAATTTTCATAATTAAGGATAATTTGACGATATACATTTGCACACATTAAAGTCGATACTAATTAAATAATTATCCCTTGTCCGCATTATTTATATTTACAGGGAGAATGCCTAATTTAAAAAACGACCAAGACTTGTGCAAAAGTTGTATTCGGCATGTTGTTACTATTGAGTTAATCCTTTAGTAATAAATTTGCATAATGATAGCAGCGATAGTGATAATGGATTTGATTTTAGTGAAGACGAACAAGTTTAATTTTGAAAATGTTTTTATGATGCTTTCAATTGAATTATGCAGGCATGTAAAATAACCTGTAATGTGAATTTTATAATTTATATTATTATTATAAATCGTATTGCTACTGAATAAAGTAAATAGTGGTGCATATTTGAATACTATTTTGTTCCATATGATCATATTAAGTAATATACATTTCGCGGGCGCCCTGAGTCGACAAATTTTTTCCCTTTTTCTTAAACAAGAAGCTGGAAATTCCCCTTAATACGTGCAATGTCCGCTTCGAGCGGTACAGCACACAGATAATCAGTTAACAATTCTTAACAATACAAATCCTTTTACCGAGAGTTAAGCCTCGCCAGGTAGGTGTGCCAATTGAGAATAAAAATACTATAACTTTGATTCTCGTGTCCCAGGCACATTTTTTTACTTTTTACCATCGAATTATGCACTATCGATTTGTTTTTACAATAAGGCGTTGCCATTCTGCATGGACCATGAATAAAATTTATTATATTTTCAGAAATATACTTGTGGCAAGTCGGCAAACACCCAAAATGCCATTACTGTCCCTGTCCCCGGTCTAGGACATTCGGGCGCGGCCGTAAGGGCGCGGCCGTTAGGGCGCCGCCGTTAGGGCGCCGCCGTTAGGGCGCTAGACGCAAGGACGCGAACACACTAGGGCGCGGGCCGTTAGGGCGCAGAGACTCTAGGGCGCGAAGACATTAAGGCGCGAGCAATTAGGGCGCGGGACACTAGGGCGCGAGACTCGTTGTTATAACTTTGTTACTAACCTGTATTTATAATAACCATAACCATTTGATTTACGTGTCAATCAATTCTTTTAATTGGACTAATTATACAATGTACAACCATACAGGACAATACCTGATAAAGTAATAATATTTTTATTTACATTTATAAAATATATTTAAAACAAATTACCATGTCATATCAAAAATCCAAATTTTTATCTTTTTACAAAACATATTTTCTGATAGGGATCTAGTTTTTAAGATACGAGGAAGTTTGTTAAATAACGCTGCACCAATATAGTGGCCTTTGGGTGATTACTCTTATCATTCTTGGTACTATAACATTCAAATTAGTTTTCCTTCTAAAAGAATGTCGGTGATCAATATAAAAAAAATACAATACTGTTTACATATGCTAAAATTGTTTTCAGACTGAACTACTCTGCAGGAGAAGAAAATTTTGATTATAGGTAACTGGAAATAGGTAATTATTAACAGTTGTTAAGAACTCATCAAAGATAGTACATATGATTTTCTGCATTACTTATTACATAAAATCTGTAAATAATAGGAAAAGCAAGTGATAACCTAATCATAAAACTATTTTAAAAACAAGAAGTGCAGAAAAGAAGGGTTTGCCATTTCCTTATGATTTTACTAATGCATCCGCATTTTTCTAGTTATACAGTTTTGAAGATTGACTCATACCATAGACTAATAATTAGTCTATGCTAATACGTATTTAGCTGTTCAATAATTATAATTAGGGGGTTAGTGATTCTGACCATTACATTTGTTTAAACTGTTTTTAGATCGGATAGCACTGCGGGGGAAGAAAATTTTAATAAATCTACAATAAAACATTGAATAGCCTATTAACCATTATTAAGATAACCTGGAAAGATTTAAAAAATCAAACATAATTTTCTGCATTGCTTACAAATCTGTACGCAAATATTTCACTTTTAAAACCACAGGAAACCCAAATGATACCTATCAACAAAATTATTTTAAAAACAAAGAAAGAAAAGGAAGGTCGTTTCTTTTGGGTGATTTTACTTTTTACTTCTATTTGAATTTTGTAACGTCATACACTTCTGAAGATACTAAATGATGTATGTTAAGTTGCATATTCAAAAAAATTCAAGGGCCTGTTGAGAAACTTTTCGTCACTCCTTACAAGCCTTAATGACTAACTTTTAGTCTGACAAATTTAACACAGTTGTCGCGCCCTAGTGTCCCGCGCCCTACCGGTCCGCGCCCTAATGTACACGCGCCTTAACGATCCGCTCCCTAATGTCCACGCGCCCTAACGGCGGCGCCCAAACGGCCGCGCCCAGCGGCCGCGCCCGAATGTCCGGCTCCGCCTTGTCCCCATCTCTTAGTTTATACGTTCAAGATTAATTCTACAATAGTAACATCCATTTTGTCTGCAATTAAAATTAAGATTTTGTTTTGTTAATACTGTGCCAACTTAGAACCAATTGATTTTTTATTAAAGGAATTAAATTTTGAATAAAAAAATCAAGAAGTTTGTCCCTACCATTTTATAGTTACTACTGCCCCGCGTCTGTTTCTTGCTTGCTATATAAGTTTCAATAGATTGCGCCTTCGGTGTTCGTCTTTGCATAGTTTTGTTAGCAACAAAGTTTAGTTTGATGTTGTAAGCTAACAATACGATATTGCTGCAGTGCGTTTCTGTGTAAATCATCGGCAAGTAGCAAAAATGAAAGTCAATTCTTCATTTTAAGTCATGCTGTCCCGGGTAGCAGATCAGATATGTGGTAGATTTTTATTTATTACATATTTACGTTTAGAATTCACTAGGAGCATAATTAACCATAGCATATTCATAATTCTGAACTATAACCTCATTTTTAAGCAATAAAATAAATAGCGCTAAAATGTCACGACAGTTGCTCATTTCTGTCCACTTTTTAGTCATTGCTGTCCCTGTTTTCTGCACAAAAGGGGACAGGAATGACACCTTGAGGAACAGAATTGACAATCAGTCTTTATTCGGATATTTACTTAAATGTATTTTTACGCGAGCGTAAACCTACCAGCACAATATCGCGTGAAGAATTCCTAAACTTAAACAGAAAAATTTAGACTGGGTTTTCGGTAAGAAATGGTTTTGTTATAGAAACTATGGCCACTGGTAGCATTGATGTAGAAGCTTTAAGATATAAACGTAAGGTGTTGAAGGAAAATGCGGCTACGGCAAGAGAAAAAGAAAAACAAGCAAAATACGAAACCAAAAAACATAGGGAGCGCCAACGATATTATAAAAAAAGAAAAAAAAAGGAGGCTGATTTTGTGAAAAATATTGACAAACCGGGAACTAGTGCTAGTACTTCGGAAACGAGTTTCACAAGAAAGATTACCGAGACAGAAAATATTGTGGAAGCAAATGAGGAAACCACTAGCAAGGAAATTGCCTCGCTAATACGAAATATCCTTGACGTACCAAACAATGAAGATATCAATTCCAGCAAAGACATAAAGAAACGTAAAGTAATAAAAAATCGTAAGATTGTAGAAAATATTATGAAGAAACCAAAAGGAAAGTTTATATCTGACGAAGAAAGAAGAAGAAAGGAGAGAGAGAAAAAAGAAGACAAAGACAGAAAATTAAAAATAATAGTGAAAACATCAATTATATCTCGAAAAAGAAAGAGAAAATTATAAGAAGACAGCTGCTGGCAAAATAAAATTTATTTACGTTATGACTGAAAGAGAAAAGAGACTGCAAAGAAAAAAATGGAATAGAAACCAAAGAAAACATCGTGAACAAATAAAATTTATGAGCGTTAACACCCCACCAGATTCCTTTAACAATACACCACCAGTTTCTCCACCTCAATCCCCATCACCACAAGTTGTGTTAGACCAAAAAACTTCTAACACCGAAAAGACAAAAAAATTGAAGGCACAAGTTAAACTATTAGAAAAGAACCTTAAGCTTCAGACTTCTAGAGCTGAAAGGTATAAAAAACGACAACAAAGAACTAATAGACAAACAACAACCCCCCAAAAAACAGTAATTATGCTTTTAACAAAAGAAAATACAGCCGAGATTAAAAGACGACTCGTATTTGGAGAATCATTACAAAAACAGATAAAATTAAATACTAAAAATTTTGTGAACGAATAAGAAAAACAACTCATAACCAGGGTCTTAAGTGGAAATGTTTTTTCCAAAGAGTAAACTTTATTTTTCTGATGTGTAAAGTATGTTTTAATTTTATTCCAAATAGTTATAATGGTTGTTTTTGTATCTTAAATAATAAAACGACTTTATGACACTTATATTTTTGTATACATTTTGCACGATAATAGTGCACCTCAGTCTTTCTATTGCTGCCAACTGCACATAAATGTCATTGCTGTCCCTGGGTGTCATTACTGTCCCTTTGATTTTGCAGCAGTAATTTCCGAAACTAGCGTAATTACGTAATTGTTAATTGACAAAATCTTGAACTTTATCACTATATCTTTAATATCAATGACGTTTTGCTTCGTTATATGGTACAATATTATCTACCAAATGAAAATGGTACAAAAATAAAATGTGTGTAGTAAATTTTAGCCTTTGCCATGGTGTTTTGCATGACTTTTTATACGAAATGCAAATATTTTTAAATATTTTGACTAAGTTTTCCATTTCATAGAATAATAAATATATATTTACCGTTACGTCATTTGGTTACCATCTCATTAAACCACTTAATTGCAAGGGGACAGTATTGACACTAATTTGGCAAAAAATATTTTGCCAGTGTTTTGCCAATAGTGCACTGGCCAGGATTCTTGATTCTGTGTCTGTTCTTGCAAATTTACACCTTTCTTTAGAACTTCGTACAGGTAGCAATGCTATACTTAGATGTCAAAAAATCAAACTTAGAAACCTGAAAAGTTAAAGTTACGAGAGAATCTCCCAAATGTGCAATTACAACGAATACTTCAAGCCAATTTCGAATTCAAGATCCAGTATGATATGATACTTTCCCAACTACACATATTGTTCTTAAAAATGACATGTTATATGTCGTAATATCTATAAAATTCAAATAAAACCCGTTGAAATTATGACTATAATTTTGAATTGTTGAGCCCCATGAATTTCATCGAGGTAAGCTAGAAACCATTAATAAATATTTTAAGTCGTTTTAGTAGTTTATTTTTCTGAGTTACAGTTTCAACGTAGTCTGAGTCGCTATCTAGATGGTATTAACATAATTCGTAAAATAAACTCTCAAAATTGCTTCATTATATGTCCGTCCAAGTTTGATGAGCGTGCGGTCCTACAATTTATATGCACTGAGGGTGTGCCGCCATTGGAGATTCATACACGAATGCAAACAGTGTATGGAAATGCATGTATTGAATACCCAACTGTGAAATGGTGCCAAAAATTTAAGAATGGAACAGAGGGGACTACGGGTGAGCCGCGACCAGGTGCACGGTTTACTGCATTAACAGAAAATAATACAGCATGTATGGAAGGCCTTATTTGAGAAAATCGTCGAATTTCCATTAGAGAAATTTCTGAAGTTGTTGGTGCGAGTGTAGGACCATAGTATTGTTCGTAATCTGTGTTACATCAAAGTTTGTTCGCAATGGATTCCTCGTCTCTTGTCTAACGAACAAAAATGCTTGCGAATGAGCTTATCTCTGCAACAAATCACAGACTATAGGGAAAATGGTGATGACTTTCTTCTGTCAATAGTTGCTGGTGACGAAACTTGGTGCCATTACTACGAGTCATCTAGTAAGTTATCGTCGATACAGTGGAAATATTCAAGTTTACCACCACCGAGGAAGTTTAAAGCACAATCTTCAGCAGGCAAGGTGATGTTACATTTTTTTTCGTACCATGAGGGACTCTTCTTGATGGAGTTTAAGGAACTTGCAGAAAATGTCAATGCAAATCTGTACAACGAAACTTTGAACAAGCTTCATCAAGCAATAAAACGAAAACGTCCAGGAAAGCTCACGCATGGGGTCATTTTGCTGCACAACAATGCTATGCCTCGCGTTGCTAATGTGTTAAAAGAAAATCTTCAACGAAAGAAATGGAGGGTTTTAGAGCATCCACCCTATATCCCGGATCTATCTCCTTGTGGTTTCTATATTTTTGGATCGCTGGAAAAGGCGTTAAAATATCGGCATTTTGAGTCTGACGCAGAAGTACAGATAGCTGTGAAAGACTTCTTCAATCAGCAGCCACAAGAATTCTATGAGCATGGTATACGACGATCACGATCACGTTCTGCCTATATCAATCCACTGCTGGATGTAGGCTTTTCCCATTCCATGCCATTGCCACCTGTTGTTTGCCTTTCGCATCCATTGGATTCGTGCCCTCTCCTTTATATCGTCACTCCATCTTGTAATTCGTCTTCTCACGCTTCTGCGACCGAGTCTTGGTCTCCATTCTAAGATCAGTTGTGTCCACCTGTCGTCTATTCTGCGGGCCACATGTCCGGCCAATCTCCATTTTAATTCGGCTACCCTTTCCATGGCTTCGGTAATTTTCGTTTGTTCTCGAATCCATTCGTTATTTTTTCTGCCGCTCAGCTTAATGCCTAACATTCTTCGTTCCTGTGCGCGTTGTGTTCTGTCTATTCGTTGAGCAGGTTTCTTTGTGAGACTACAGTTCTCAGCTCCATAGGTGAGTACTGGGAGAATGCATTGGTCATCTAGTTTCCTTTTTAGCGTGTTGGGTAATTCTGATGTTAAACTGTTGCTTAATTTGCCGAATGCTATCCCAGTCATTTTAATTCGTCGTGAGATTTCTTCCTTCATGCAATCCTTAGTGGCGGTGATCTTTTGTCCCAAATGCATATATGTAATGTGCGACTTTTTCCAGAGATTGTTCGCCGAGTGGTATGTTTATTTATTCGTTTGTATTTGTCATAATCTTTGTTTTATTAATATTGATTGTGAGTCCTACTAGTTTAGAATAGTTATCTAATTCCGTAACCATTTCTTGTAGTTCTGCCGCCATTAACGTTTACCTCCATTTGACCAGTTCAATTACTTGAAAACATTTTCAGGGGTCGCTATGAACAATTTAGGAGAGATCGTGTCTCCTTGGCGTACTCCTCTTTTTATAGGGATTAGAAATGTTCGTTTTTAGAGGAGTACGTACATTGACGCCTGCGAGTAGATGTTTTCTATTAATTTGGTGTATCTGCTGTCTGTTCTGCATTTTGTCATAGAATATACCATCATTATAAACTCTATGATGGTATACATCGGTTAGTAAAACAATGGGATAGGTGCCTTAACTGTGACGGTAATTATTTGTAATTAAATTGTCGAATAAATTTTTATGAAACAAAGATGGGTTTCAATTGAACACACCTCGTACAACTATGGAAATAAACATACACGAATAAGGTCTCTATGTAATGCAGCCATAATGTTTCATTTTCTGGTGGCGGGGTCCCCCACGCAAACACAATACCAATTATTATATCCAGCAACACTTAAAACAAGGTTGTTTATTCTATTAAAAAAACAGAACAATATCCGAATTATTTATTTTGTAACGGTCGATTACCTGTATATGATATTGTTGAAAACGTACATTAAAACATCAAAATGTTGCCGTAGATATTATAAAACAAATATACTTTTCCAGTAGGCCTCCGAAACCATAAATTAAAATGGTTCCTCAATGCTTCCTCAATACTTTGCAGAAGCGAATAATACTTCACAGCTAACTTTGTATTTTAAAGTTACATGCGATATTACTAAATTAAACACATTTAGAGGGTGTAAAAGGTTTGTTTCCCATTATCGATTTTTAATAAAAACTCATACAGTAGCGTATCCGATAGTTTTAGAGATAGCAGTGGTAGCTTTCGTATATGGTTATATTATTCAGAAATCAAACCATATCAGGTAAATTAGCCGATTGAATCTTATATTATAGTTTACAATACGGTATACAAATTGCTGTAATATGCTTCTTAACGTATGTAAAATTACTGGTAACCATAAAACGCAATAAGAGCCATTTGACGATACATTTATTTCCATACGTTATCAAACACATCTAGATATATTGCACATACGCAACCATTAATCATCAAAACCAGTAGCCCTATTAAGCTATTGTATTGGAGACAATTGCTACAATGCAACCACCAATATCTGGCCTTGATTTATGAACACCGCTTATTGTGACTCTGAGTTTTCCAAAAGGAAACGTCTGTAATTTGAGTTTTCCATAATCAACTAAGTAGTTGTTTGCGTGATAAGAGCCCTACAATATAAACAATGTATGCTGCTGGCCTCTACCTGCGAATTAACTTACCCTTGGCATTGGACAACTATGGGGCATTATACCCACAGCCCTTTGTAGATCGTACCATAATTCACCCGCATATCTGTCCAGCATTTTACATAAATCATCTTCTATTTTGAACAGATATATCCAAGAATGCTTAGTAGTTATATGACCCTCTACTTCAAGTAAGAGCTTACCCTTGTAAAAAATAATACGGTGCCATTGACATAAATAAGCAAAATAAAAAATGAGTTACCTTCACATCATTTCCGACTGGTATAGGATTACTCATGTTAACATCAACTAGCTGTAACCCCCCGTTAAAATTTTTTGGGTGTACATAAAAATGTATTGTTTGTACGGTAGCCTCCTTGCACAAATAAAATTCTTCAAGCTTAAAATTCGACATATCAGCTTCCTGTAAACGCAGTGAAAAGAAATATCTTTATTATAATCATTGTAGAGTTCGGAAATAATTTTTCCTTCCAACTTTGAACTTCTTTATAAAATATAATAAAAATATCATTTCAAGAAGTAAACTGTAATAGTATTTTCCAAATTACTCACCACGCCGCTTTCACCAAACCATACTTTTGCCCAAAACAGAACAACAATTAGAATAGTTTTCATGTTGAACGGCTACTGAAGCAAGGTTGTTAGCCGCAGGAAACATAGCTCCTATATTTTTGTGCAATGTAACGTAGAGGTACTTTACTGTAGTGATATAATCTTTAGAAATAATCGTCGGTACAGTAAATGAGAGCTGCTTTATGTCTAGCTATGGTATAATTTAGCTTTAGGAAACACACCGATAATCAGTTTAAGATGATTGTTTAATATAGGAGTCGTGTAATAAGATAACTAGGTATAAGGTTTTAATATAATGAACTACTACATATGCGGTAGAATGAAAATATTCGCGAATTGCGCGGGTATGTTCTAACACGAGGAGATATGTCAGCCGCGTTGCACCGGTGGGTACATGGTAACCTCGCATACCATCGTTGGCAGTAACGTGTTACGGGCCAAACGAGCTTTTTCGTAGACCCGCAACCGGATAGGTGGAAAAAGGGCCTACAGCTAGCTCAGAGGAGTAGGGGGGGTTCACGGAAACCGCTTACGAGAGGAAATCTTTCTAGCTGTCTACAGGGTATATCGAAATTAACGGGCGCCACCTTGCAAATCACAGCTGATTGCAGGTTCTCGTGGAAGGCCGAGAAGCCAGCAGCTTACGGGAATCGGACTCACCTTGATTGTGCCTCCCTCCTGTTTATAAAGCTTAGAAAGTTCATGCACGCACAAATACAAAATATACAACAATAAAAGATGAAATAAATTTCAAAACTCATATAATTAACCTTTTGAGAATAAATGACAATACAAAAAAATGACAGCAAATAGTAATATTATAGTTCACTACTACAAACGGTTAAATTGAACGTTCAAAAGGAGGAACTCGCCGCCCCTGGCTTAGGGCATTTAAAATTTTTAAACAATTCTACGTGGCCAGTGGCGTCTGAGTTTACAAGAATAATACAATATGTAATTACTTTTTACAATTAACAGTAAAATAAATGACAAACGACGACTGAAGGTCGCTTTTTGTCGCATAAAAAAAGGGTTCAATCCCTTGAAGTTTGAAAGTTAAACGCGTAAAAGGTTTTTTCACATCACAGAAACTAGAGAGAGGCAGGCACAATTTTGGGTTGTTTTTTAGTGCTCTTAAGAAGCAGGAAAGTCCACAGGTACGTCTCTGAAGACTGGATCGAATGGAGTCAACTTTAAGGGCCAAAACTTCAATGCGTTCGTCACAACAGCGGCACTTATACCAGAGGGACAGGAAATGCCAATAGCGATCGGCAATTTCACAATAAATTGCCTTTCCAGGGATAAAATTCCAGCGTGTTTCTTTAAATCCGACACTTGTCGATGGTTCTGTTCACCCCACGGTCAAAAAAGCGATGCGAAAATCACACGATGCACACCCATCGAAAACCAAAGCCGCCTCTGCAGTACTTGAATACGGCGCTTCTCGCCAGCAACCGAGCCGAACGAAGATGTTAAGTCGACTCCCGAGGAAACGCAACGTTGTTATGTGCCGCTTTATAGGAATCGATTTCTTAATTTGTTTGCCGTTTTGTCAGAATTAATAGCGTTATTTTAATGGAAGTCTTATTTTGGGTTACGATTTTCGCTATTTTGTTTTGTCTTGAAAAATTAAGTTATGGAAGGCCAGTTCCGTTAATCCCTTGAACGTTGTCTTTGTGGGCTGATTTTCTGCCGACCAAATTCTCGGAAGCGTTGATCTCGACAGTCGCACGTGTTAATTTTTATTCTAGAACTCTTGCGTAACATTCGTAATGTGGTGCAATGGTTTTGGAGAGTGGAGATTCCCGTTGCATTTTTAAGGCAGTCAATTATCCATCTCTGTTGGCTCCGGTTGACCGAAAACTCCATCAATCGGGAACCGTAATTACGTTAAGTGCTGCAGGGGCGGCTTTTGGGCTTTTTTCGAGGGGTATCCGTTATATGTGTTCCCTCTCGCTGTTGTACCAAAAGGTATTAAACAGACCATCGGCTACTGCCGGATTTAATAGGAAGCACTGGATTCATTCCCAGGAAAGGCAATTCCGTGCGAATTGACCGGTCGCCGTTAGGAGGATTATTTTCGACGCCCAGCTCCCGTCGTTCTGCGGCTATTTTGTTTTACCATCAAGAAGTCCCGTCTCTCTCTCTCCCGAAAAGAAACCGTTCAAATTATCGAATAAAAATCGACATGAAAATATTTTTCATCATAAGCGTGAAATAACTATGAAAATGCAGTGCAATCAGTACACAGTTGTTAGAGTGATCAAAAAATACTCTGAGACAAGAGCAACTGAATGTAAAAACCGCAGTGAACGTTAAAAAAAAACATCAGTGAGAGACGACAGTATATTGCGGAGGACGAGTCTTAATTCGACAGATTTAACCAAAATACAGTCCAAAGCTATAGGCGTAAGTGTATGCACTTCTACTGTAAGACGGAGACATCTTAAATTTGGATTTTAGTGTTGCAAAGCCCGAAAGTAACCCCTCCTGTAGTATCCTAGGAAAACAAAGATTCCACCGCTTGAGATTGGCAGAGGATCATCGCAGAACAATGGCAGCAGGTATTATGTACTGATGAATCCACCCTTGACATTAACCTTCCGAATAGCAGGTAAAATTACAGTCATATAATACCAAGTGGGGTACATGTCTACCCCGTTTTATTTTCCTTGTAAATTGATCACTTTAATATAATTTTCTTAACTTCTGGATTATTCTCGTTGTTGATGCGTCGTGAAATGAGACGAGATTATTCGAGAAAGCTCCTTGTTGCCACGAGCAAACTATACATCCATCTGTAGACTACAACCTGTACGAATATAATACTCGTACAGGTTGTAGTTCTTATTACTTTTAACAGATGGCGCGAGGGTCTTTATTTCGAAATTAGTTTCTTTCAAAATGTTGACATACCAACAAGCAACCTATTAATCAATTTTTCAGAAATTTGTTGTTTATATTTTTTCTGTTTTATTTTAAATTTTTCCAACTTGCAATGGGGGCAACCACCCGCCCTGGATACGCCCATGACAAGTACTGCTTACTTCAGCTAAAAGAGCATCATATTCTGCCTTTAACAAGATGTTTAACCGCGATTGCGTTCCTCTTTTAACTTTTAACAATTCATTTACAAATTTACATTGTACATTATTATTTTCCATTATGGTAAACATAATGACAAATTTGTATTGTGAATTAAGACATAATCTGTAATTCTTCATGTCACAGTAGCACAGCGAATAAACCTCAAACTGTTTGTAGCTCCTATGCACAATTATTAGATTAATATCTGTGCATATGTCTAATAACTTAAAACATCTAGTTAATATGCGTGGCAACTAATATTATTGGTTCAAATGCATAATAACTAGAGAACGGAATATGTGCAGTTGATTATTGCGGAAATATGCGCATATATATGTACACTATTTTTTAATGTATGCAGTAAATTCTGAAAATATGCACTTGCATATGCAATAGCATCTAAAACAGCATAACCAGGATTCTTTTTGATTACCGAATTAAATTTTTCCAAAATAATTGCCCCAATTCTACCTCTTCAAATTCAAATTTAACCTAGGAGAGAGTAGGGATCTGCTACTTTAAAGACACTAAAGATTGTAAATAATTCGGAATTTCCCGTAATCCCGTATTGAAAGAGTAAGCATGTAATTAAAATAGGTATTCATAACAAGGGCTTACATGTGGTAGGGTATTTTGAATGACATGTCTTAAAAGTATGAATATCTAAAGCTACTCTGAGAACTACATTTCAAATATTAAAGGTAAAGATTCATACAAATACAATGAACTTCACCAGAAATGCATCATAAAATAGTTGAAACATTCTAGCCAAAGCCTTAAACTACAATACCAGCAAATTACTAATAGCAAGCACAAGTACTTTAGAAAGAATGAAGTGTTAAAAGGGATTTAAACTTTCAAAGAAATATTACAATATACAAGATCTATCTACAATAAACAAGGGCGTACTGCAGAACCTGGTGTTTACCCAACTTCTGAGAAAATTAATTACGTTTAGAATAAACTATCTGCGACCTTACTCATATAAAATGCAAAACAAGCTATGATGTTATAAAAATCACTGTTACATAAAATTAGAAACCAATCGCAAAAAAATAAAAATATAAAATTTATGCAAAAATATAAAATGTATGCATAAATATGCATAAAACGTCTAAACATGCAGACTTTGCCTAAATATGCATAATATGTATTAATTAATTAGTGTTAATTAACTCCAAACACCGTGATTCGTCCACATTATCGATTGTTTGGCAAGATATGCAAAAATTACATTATATGCAGTTTGCATGAAATCCGGTCTCTAATAATAACTAACCATTTTAGTTATTTCGCATACTTCCAGATTTAGTTAGTTATTATGCACATTAACGGTGTTTGTATATTAGTGGTGACATATACACTTTAGTTGACGTTAAGCGGGTTACATATCTAATGTTTATTGAAAATTCTTTCAGTGGTGTAAAGTAGACATACTAATTTTATGACGTCACTAATTTCACAACGTTATTCGTGACGTACAACGTTTGTTTGGCTGCCCATGTTTAGTAGAGTCCTCTATACAAAAACGATAATCATTATATTCAGCAACAAGGCTGTTAAGTCCGTTAAAAACACAAGATATAATGGTTGTGCGATTTACCGCAATGTAACCCAACAATTTATTTTGTTAAGGAAAATTACCTGCTTATCATTTGATCTTGTTGTCATACGGACATCACTACCTATATAAAATGTTGACGTAGATTCTATAGAACAAATATAATTCTCTGTTAGAACTCAAAACCTATGTTTCGGAACGCTTCATCAATGCGCCTTCTTGGCAGAATCAAAAATTATACTTCAGAGCCTATTGATTATTTTAAATTTAGATTTCATAATATAAAGTTATTTGCTTCTGTAAAATGAAAGTTCAGTTCAGTTCAGTTTACATTGGCTTCAATGGAATTGTGACACATAAGCGACGGCATGCTCTAGCGTAGCTCGGAGGAGGAGAGGGGGTTCATTTTGTAAAATATATCGCTCTTAAATCTAATCAAATTCGGAATAAAGTCGTAATAAGTGAGGGCGCTAAAGGGAATATCACTAAATCCGGCACTGCTCGAGCTCCACGTTACTTTTAACGGCCAATCCGAAGATTGTGCGTGATGGAACTCACCGTTTCACGCAATTATTCCTCATAAAAAAAATGTCAATATACTAGCTCCTTAAACATAGGGGCGGCACAATCATTTCAGCTGTCCTTACAGGAGCGTCTACATTACTTTTAACAAATATCAAAATAAAATAACAGTTGAGTGTAAAAAAGGCATTTAATTAAATTAAAGAAGCTGACAGAATACATGTAAAATAGTTAAATGATTATGGTTTGGTAACCAACAAAGATCAACATTAATAAAAAACACATTTTGAAACGAACAATCTTAATTTTAAACAGGATAACACACAACTGAACTCAAAACAATTACATCTAAGCTAATACCTGAAAAAAGATACTGCAGAAAGGCCTTCTACACGCAGTGTTTTTTATATCGCTAAAGTTCTTCGAATGAATCATACAAAATATAAACTGATTTCACAGGGGGGTCTCCCCCTCGGGGTAAACTAAATGCAACAGCTGAAACGTGACTAACAAAGGTTTTGAAAATCTACCTCTTTCGATGTAAAATTGGCCTTTCAGGGGAGTTGTAAAGCTTGAGTCAGTCTCTGGAGGTAATGGTGGAGTTGTTGTAGTAGTTTCTCTCGAAACCACTTGCTTTTGACAGATTTTTCAGTATTGCGTCATATGACGTAATTTCCCGAATCGGTACTTTCATCGATATTTTCGAAATTTTTGGGAAATCGAATTTTCCGCGTTTACGGACGTACCGTAAATGGTATCGCAAAAAGCGAAAGTCATTACCTATGAGTAAGTTACACTGATTCGGACATCCGAGGGTAATTTTAAATCTGCGTAACACTTAGGTCGATAGCTATAGCCGGACTTCCGTTTTTTCTCGCACTTAACAGTGTGAAGACTCGGATTAAAACTGCGTTTGCAGAAATTTAAATAACGTCGCCCTTACAGGGTGCGTTCTATAAAAGCGGTCGAACGTCACAACTTGTCACCATTGCATGATACACAGGTAATCACTCGCATTGAAGGAAATCAGCCTATGACGTCATTTGGTGTTATCTTAAGGACAATACTATTTTCTTCAATGTGCGATGGTATGGGCACTGACCATTCCCCACTATCGTTTTATTGCGAATCTCGGTGGACATCACGTGGAAAAATTATACAATGGGTCTTTGAGCACAGGTAGGAAATATACGCATTTTTCAGAGAAGAAAATTAAGAAGATGTCGAGAATTTTGTTGACCTGCTGTTCATAATGAATGTGCCTTATTTTTATTCAGAAAAATTAAGTAATTTGAATGCCCAGTTCCAACTATCACATAGAATTAATGGCTTTTTGCGAAAATAGGAAATTTATTCAAATAAATAAACAGTGAAGACACAGAAATGTTTATTAATTTAAAAACATTTATTAACGATCACAAACCAAGCCACACAAATATATGTGTCATTTTTAAATGTTGGAGGAAGAGGAAATATTGATTAACTTAACATCAAGCACAGACAATTTTCGTCGACCACCATTGTCGACTTTTGAATTAGCTGGGAAGAGGAATTACGAGTGTTATTCGAGAGAGCTATGCAAATTATATTGCCATTTCCTACATCGTATCTTCGTGAAGTTGGTTTCTCTGTTAATGATTTAAATGAACTGAATCTTAGAACTGAAGAAAGCTTTCAAGAAATTACCAACTCACCTCAATTACTACAAAATGTATTTGAAGGTATGAGAAGAGGAATTCAGAAATGTTTGGAGGAAGAAGGCAGACATTTGCAACATTTTTTTTGATAATTACATTAGTTTAGGTTTATCTATTTCTATTACTGTTGCTCAATAAAATAAAAGATTTCTGCTCCTAAAAATGACGCTTCATTATTATTTAATTCCAGCTAACACAACCTAACCTGAAATTGACATTATAAACATCCCTTTAGTCTAGAATAGACCTGACTTTTCATTCCACAGCCCGCTGGGGATCACCTTTGTTTGGATCTCTTGATGTATGTACACTATTGTAAGAAAAGATATGCTAAACATTAAGCATTAAGTTAAAATGTTTTCTATTAGTCTCAATATACTAATTTCAGGTGTACTACTTTTTCTCTACAGTTTGGAAAACGCCGTTAATATATTAAGAACCTGCTTTGGTGTGAATAAATTATAAGTAGTTGTAATATGTACTAAGTGAATGCAATAAAATCTTGTAACAATTGTGTTGGCCTATATTAAGCCACCAACTTTAGCTGATTTTTGGTATACGAGGGCTGTTCTCTTTCTGCTGAGCCTAGTAAAGTAATATATCATTTTAGAGAACTTGAGGCAAAGAAACTGTAGTGTACCACTCAGCATTAACAGTACGATGATCCTCCAGTGCTACAGTGGAAACATGTACAGTAATTCCAAAAACTGTGGCGACCATCTGATTCGTTCTCCAAGACCCAAACTGCCGACTGTTGCTTTCTTCCGGGAGCATGGCAGGGTACCAGCGTTTCATCACCTGTAACGATGTTGTGCACTAAATGAGACAATCCATTATCAAAGCGATATAGTACAGATCTGCATCAATGCACGCGGTTTTCTTTTTGAACTGGTATCAAATTATTGGGAATGTAATGATCAAGTGTTTGTGTAAAATGGTATCAATTGCTTTCACAGCAGTCTTTAAAGTTGCTTGAATACTCCTGGCAGTAACATGCAAGTCGACCACGTTGAAATTAATTTTACCACCGCTTTAGGGTAACTAAGGAACACGACTTGTCATGAAACAGTTGATTGATTTCCTCAAAACATTCTTTACGGCTTAAGTCATGCGTAAAATTGTAAAAAATTACAGCTCGATAATGCTCTTTATTCAATTCCATGATTTCTTGCGGAAAGGATTACTTTAGAATTATGTATTTTAAAAACCTTCAAGTATATTTTGACAAATTTCACCATAATATTAAACTTGTAAACAACTACGTTAAAACGTCAAGCAAAATTTGTTTCAAAATATCACAGCCTGTTAGATAGCGGATAGAGAACTGCAATCGTATTTCCAAAAGCTAAAATAAGCCATAAATTCAACTAAATTGGCCTCATATATTGTAGGGGCGATTATTTCTGAATGTTATGTCTTTTCAACAAATTACCTGTACATTACACAGCACAAAGAGGCTGACATGTATCAAACAACCTAGCTTCAGTCGTCGTTCAACATGAAAACGCTACAAATCGTTATTTTGTTTTGTGCAAAATTATGGTTTAGTGAAAGCGGGGTGGTGAGTAATTTTGAAATAAAAATTCGAAAATACCATAAAAGCTTAGCACTTCAAACTTATATTTTTACTATGTTATCGAAACAAATACAAAATTGGAACACAAAATTAGTTTTCGAACTCTCTAATATGGGGACCGCGATAGAGCACCTGACTCCGGAGTTATTCTACCAAAGTGGCTCAGGTTCGAATCCTGAGCACTGCACTTTCCCAGGGTGTCTAGGCATCACGGTTCTTTAGTTAAAGAACCGTGTCTGGGTATGGGGTTTTTCAACGGTGAGGCATGTTAGACCTGTAAATAGCACGAAATGGTCTGAGCGGGGATAAGCTGGGTGGGATGGGATTTAAAAAAAAAGATATACCTCTGTAATAATATGTTAATTGTTTGTTGCCTTACTTCGTTGAAATTTATATTTATATTTTAATAATATTAATAGACTCAATTTGCTCACTCATTAAAGGTGTATTTGTTAAAGTGTGTTTGTGAATTTAGAAGGCCTCGAGTGTATCCAATTTACGTATATCATCAAAGAAGTGTAAAAATGGTATTATACTATTTGATGTCAATGCATGCTGTGTTCTAATAAGTGTTTAGCGCAGTTACATTTTGTAATTATTGTAATTTCTGACTGTTTGACCTATGTATACGTAATTACAATGTGAACAGTTTAACTTGTAAATACCTGATTTTAACAAATCGTTAGATCTATCATTTGCGTTGAATAAGACGTTGAAAGTGTTTTCTGTGGTACTGTAAATTGCTTTAAGTGTACTTGTTTTGGTTATCATTTTAGCAAGTTTCTCCAATAGCACAGAAATAAGAAACAGAGCGGTCTTTTGAATATATTGTTTGAATTGCCAATTTATAATCTTCCTATTTGATTAGTGTGTGAATCAGTTTTGTGTTGTATCCACTACTGCCTTATAATAGTCAAGATATTTGTTTTTCACTGTATTTTGCAGAGAGCAGATATGTCGCATTTTAAGATTGAAGAATTTTATGAGTGCAAGGAGAATACTGTACAAACAGTACATTTTTTTATAAACCCAAAAAATTTCAACTCGGGGTTACAGCTGGTTGATATTAACATGAGTACTCCTGTTCAAATTGGAAATGATGTGAAGGTAATTAATTTTTAATACTGTTTATTTGTATCATGACACTATATTATTTTTTAAAGTGTAAGGTTTTACTTGAAGTTAATACTGATGTAACTATTATACATTCTTGGGTCTATCTATTTCAAATCGAAATGGATTTTTGTAAAATGCTGGATAGATATGGAGGAGAACTGTGGTACGATATAGAAAGGACTTTGGGTGTAATGCCCCGTAGTTGTCCACTTCCAAGGGTAAGTTAATTTACTGCTAGAGGTCAGCATATATTGTTTATATTTTAGGGCTCTTACCACGCAAACAACTACTTAATGGATTATGAAAAATTCAAACTGCAGACGTTTCCTTTTGGAAAAATCAGAATTACTGTAAGTGGTATTCATAAAACACGTCCAGAAATTCGTGGTTGCTTTGTAGTAATTATCTCCAATACAGCCTAACAAGCAAGTGGATTTTATGGTTTTTACAAATATTTACATTTGTGCTATATATGTGAATGTGTATTAAAACGCTTGGAATAAATATGCCCTTAAATGGCTGTTATAGGCGGTATTTTCACTTATTACATATTACCTTTTTTTCTCATTCATTCATACTACCGCTTTCGCATTACCTCAGGAGGGTGCGGGCATCCCTTACACACTAACCATTCATGCAGCATGTACCCTAACCTTAACTAAGCGAAATGCGGTCGCCCCGGTCGGGATTCGATCGCTCCAGCGGAGCGCCCACATTTCGTTGTGACGTCGAGTGGCAACGCGTTTCCGCGCTAGACCACCGAGGCCCCATTACATAATATTACCTAGGTACGCTACTTATTCTCAGTAATTATCGAATCCGAACGCTACTACTGCCATCATGGAAACAATCGCAGATAAACAGACTGTCCCCTCGGTGGGTTGATGGAAGTTAGCGCCTCACTCAGGCAACATTTTAAGATTTCGTTTTCGCTGAACGATATGTACAGCCCTTATGTATATTTTAAAATTATTTTTATTCATATAAGGTGTACACATATAGAGTGTTGCACTAACCGTGATTTTAAATAGAATACCCACTAAATTATCGCATTTTTGAAAAGCCACATCTTCGCTGATTAAATTGATATAAAATTATATACTATTTTCAACCATTCTCCCGCTAGGAGACTTAATTGTAGAAGGTCCACTTCCGATGTTTATAGTGGCCAACCTATTTAAGATATTGATATCCGGATTCACAGAGAAAAACTATTTTTAGTGCAGTTTTCTTTTATACAAGGGGTTTTAACGGTTGCGTAACTGTAAGAACTTTAATGCAATACGCTGTATATTCTCGTTTTGGTGGATAAAGATTATTATAACCTATTTGACTATTACTAAGTTTGTATAGCGTATTGTGTCTTCTCACGGGGCACACCTTGCCAACATGTTGTTTTGTAACGATTCTGCAGTATTAATACTTCAAAATGTTAAAGTATAAAATTTTTACTAAATGGAGCGCAATGACGACCTACATCATTTCTATAGGGTCACAAAGGATTGTTTTTCATATAACTTCACGGAAATACCGTCGGCTATGTCGGCCATGTCCATATACCATACTGTATTTATGTCTTCCAGTTAATTAATTAATTAAATACATTAAAACGTTAAAAATCGATACAATAGCAAACAATTAGCGACTGAAGGTTGCTTTAATTCATGAAAATCAGGGTACTCCTATTTTCCACAGTTCAGTACACTTTTACCTTGGTTCGGTAATAAAGTTGAGGCAGCACAAAAAGGTTTTCGTTTTTGTATCTTATTTGATGTACACCCTGTGTGGAGGAAGATAGGAAGAGACGCCGGGATTACCAGTCACGTAGAGAACTATGGACAATGTAATAGAAGACACCTTGTTGTGTAATTAGAGTTTTTCGTCGGAAAACAGCGAACTAAATGTTTTAAATCAGTCAGAAACGAAGAACACATGCACAGAGATTGTATTAATGCGGCGAATAGTAACGAAAACTGTAATGGAATAACGAGGTTGATTTTTATCCGCTTTCTGCAATAGGAGAAGCGGCACTGTATCTTCATTAAAATATTGCTTACTGTATTAATTTAAAGCGACTTGTAGTAGATTTTAAAACGGGAAAAACGTAAACTATACTACTTACAGGAGCAATTGTCAACCCCAAAAGCTAGGTTGCACTCGCCACATAAAAAAACAACGTGTGGACATCTTCAGAATTTTATTCCACATGTACTCAAGTGCGTGATTGCATGAAACCTTTTCGACAAAGTAGACAAAACAATGCTCATTCCTGTAATAATATCTGAGGCAGCGAAATGATGGCGTACAACATTTCTATAGGGTCACATAGGATTGTTCTTTCATATAACTCCATGGAAATACAGTCGCCTATGCCTGCCGTAGCCATACACAATATTTTATTTACGTCGACGCATACCATCATGTTATCCAGTTCATGAATTAATTAATTAAATACGTTAAAACGTTAAAAATTAATACAACAGGTACAATAATAATTTTCAGACAGTCCAATAATTCAAAGTACGAGTGACGCAGAAACTAAGAGGTGAAATCGCAATTGGACGATAAGGTTTTTTTCACATTACGTGTGCCGCTCGAAAAATGTGTTTTTTGACGAAACTTCGCGGGCCGCACTATAAAATTTGCCGACCTTTGGTTCAGACGCTATAGGCAGTAGATTTATGAGTCAGTATAAGGATGGCTGATTAAGTGGTATTATATGCTATACGGACACAACGGTCACACATACTATCCATGTAAGTTAAAAAGTAATAGATATCATAACTAGTACAATCCTAAATACAGGATAATTGGTACAATTACAAGTAGAAATTCAAATTAGAACCAGAGTCAGTCCTGTTATAGATTACATATAAACAAAGGGCTTCGTGACGTCCGAATTGCATGAGTCGCCGCTAACGACCACGATATTTACTGTAATAGCACAAAGAGAGCTGCCTAGCCAATAAAAATTGAGTTCACAGAACAAGTACACTTAATTGTTAAACAATTAGCAACTAAAGGTTGCTTTAACCCTCGGATGGCCAAGCTTTTTTACTGGCGTTGCTGGCCAAGCGGGGTCTTTTGAAGACCCCATATGATTTTGCACCTGTGTGCTAACTGAAGGAATTTTTTAACTTCCAATAGTATAACATTATTAACTCTAAACTCTAAAAATACTACATCCACATTATAGAAGCGTAGTGCATCTTTTATTTGCTTTTACATACAGTCTACACAGACTGCCACATTTTGCTTTTTGGAATGATCGAGACAAGTATAATTACCGCATACCGTGGACATTAACTGGTATAATAGCTCGTATGGAGTCTTGCACATGTTTTTTAAACCCATTCATGTTTCAAGGCCTAATTTTCGCAGAAACAGTCGTTGCCTGCCAGTTATTCCAGATTCATAGTCACCCATTACACACATTACCAAGCGGGGTCTTTCCGAGACCCCAACCAAGAAAACTTTTTTTTTATAAAAATTGCCGAGAAATTTTGTTCTGCCAGTAATTGCATCTCATAAATAATACAAAAAAATTAAGCTAAAAAAATAACCAGGGCACAACTAGGTTTTTTAAAGAAGTTGTATG
>JABXWE010103475.1:0-11858 GCA_014611495.1 Limonius californicus | reverse complement strand
TTTTTTACTGGCGTTGCTGACCAAGCGGGGTCTTTTGAAGACCCCATATGATTTTGCACCTGTGTGCTAACTGAAGTAATTTTTTAACTTCCAATAGTATAACATTATTAACCCTAAACTCTAAAAATACTACATCCACATTATAGAAGCGTAGTGCATCTTTTATTTGCTTTTACATACAGTCTACACAGACTGCCACATTTTGCTTTTTGGAATAATCGAGACAAGTATAATTACCGCATACCGTGGACATTAACTGGTATAATAGCTCGTATGGAGTCTTGCACATGTTTTTAAACCCATTCATGTTTCAAGGCCTAATTTTCGCAGAAACAGTCGTTGCCTGCCAGTTATTCCAGATTCATAGTCACGCATTACACACATTACCAAGCGGGGTCTTTCCGAGACCCCAACCAAGAAAACTTTTTTTTTATAAAAATTGCCGAGAAATTTTGTTCTGCCAGTAATTGCATCTCATAAATAATACAAAAAAATTAAGCTAAAAAAATAACCAGGGCACAACTAGGTTTTTTAAAGAAGTTGTATGACAAATATGCAATATACGCCATCCGAGGGTTAAAGGACTTTTAAATTTCCTTAGTCAAAGGACTTGTATTCCCTTAATGTGTATTGGTCTGATTGTAGGGCTAGGTTAAAAAGTGTTACTGATTAGATTCAAATTTTTCTGTTGTATTGGTAAACATTCTGACTGACTATTGATTCTGTTAAGTTTATCTTTACCATCGCGAATAATTTCTTTGGTTTGTTTTGCAATTTCATGTAATAGTGTATTCCTATCTGTACACTGCCAAGGGCATGACAAAACTTTATAAATATACAAGTTTATCATTATAAATGATGTCAGTTTCATATTTTTATATGCTGCTTTTTGTATGCTGTAAATAGTTGATCGATTTTAATAGTTTTATAAATTTTTTTCTATGTTGTTTATTTTTATAGTTGACCATATTTATTAGCTGATTGCTCTGTAGTCTGTAGCCATATTATTGTCGTCTTTTTTATAAACTGGTTGTATTATTTCTAGTTTACAACCATTAGGAAGTAAATCATGATCCTAAACGGCTTTTACTTTATGATGGATTGTATTCTTGAGTTGTACACTTCCTCGTTTTATTAGTTTAGCTATTATTTTATCGATTCTAGGGACCTTTTTGTTTTTTATTTCTATAAATGCTCTTTCTACTTTGTTTTTTATAGATTCAGGTTAATACTTTGGATAAAAGATATCTTTCCACAATATTCTGTTTCTTTCTAGTTCAGCAATGCACAAAACTATACTGTACATATACTTATAATATATATTTTTTGTTCGATATTGTTAATTATATATTTATTTCATGCTATTTTTTGTTCTAGAATATTTCAGTATTCTTCCTACCAATCATTTTTTCGTTTCTCCTCACCCTTATCTAATATTTGGCCGGCTGTTCTTGTTATCTTTTATTTTATTATCCACTTTTATTGCACATTACTCATTGATATAATTTCTGCCTCTGCCACTTTATCTGTTGTGCATATTTGATTTAATTTAATTTTTAATGGGACAGATTCGTATCCAAAATTAATTAAATTTATAACATTTTCAACTATAATCAACTTATTATTTAATAAAATCAAATGTTAAAAGTCCTCCATTTTTGTCACAGCACAAACATGTTATCAGACTGCATCTAAATTTTATACACTTTATCTCAAACGTTAGATTCGGTGAATAAGTTAGTCTCACACCACTTCTCTGTTATAATTAAATTTGATCAGAACATGAAAAAAGTTGTTGATGGGAGAATGAAAATGAGAGATAATTAATGTTTCATGATGTTTGATTTTATACGTAAAAAACTTAAACAAAGTTCTGGTGTTTTTAATCGAGATCCTTAAGTTCAGATTATGCTTTCTTATTAAACATTTAGTTGTTACGATCGCACTATAGGAATAACAAGATCATATACACTAAAATACACCATACACCAGGCAGGTTAAGTACGTTACGCACCAACACGGTAACCCGCAGAGTCAAGCCCTGTTGTGCATTGCACAAACTAACTTAGCCTTGCCTCGCACCAAAAGCGATGGGCCTCTAAGGCTGAAAGCTTCATAAAAAAAAAGTTGTAAAAGAATCTTAGATGAATCACATATGTAATTATGTTATCTTAGTACATCAAGAAACAAACTTACTTACACAATAAAATTGTAATTAATTTAAATAAAATTACATGTAAATTACATATGCAATAATTACAGGTTATATGCATTCCTGACTTGTCTTCTATTTATAAAGTTCCTATTTTAATGGAGTCCCATGGCATAGTGGAATACTTAAATGAACGGTTACAACTGGATTTGAAAAGTTTACCGAGGAAACATATGAAACAATGGAGTGACTTGGCAGAAAGAATTGATAATCTTCGGAATGAAGTTTCCATTGCATTAGTTGGAAAATACACCCGTTTGGAAGATTCCTATACTTCCGTTGTAAAAGCTTTGCAGCATGCTGCAAATACAATAGGTTATAAAGTTGATGTTATATTTATCGAAGCTTCCAATCTTGAAAAAGAAATGCTTGACGAAGATCCAGTTGCATACCACGAAGCCTGGAAACAGTTATGTAAAAGCGAGTATGTATTTATTGTCCTTTTAATGTACTGATAGTTTAAAAACTTATTTATAAAATCATGATGATAAAATGCTGAATTTTGTAGAGGTGTTATAGTGCCAGGCGGATTTGGTAAACGGGGAATGGAGGGCAAAATTGAAGCAAGTCGATGGTGTAGAACAAATGGTAAACCTTTTTTGGGTATATGTTTAGGTTTCCAAACGTCTGTAATTGAGTTTGCTCGAAACGTGTTACACTTAAAAGGTGCCCATACAACCGAATGCGAACCAGATGCACCACATCCTGTAATCATTGATATGCCAGAACATAATACAGGTGAAATGGGAGGTACTATGCGTTTAGGAAGACGAACAACTGTCTTCAAAGAATCCACTGCCACTAGTAAAATTAGTAAGTATTTCTTGCCACAACAGATATTTAGAGCTAAATAGATAACATAAAGGTAATGGTGCTATTTTCTTTTTTCAGGACGTTTGTATCACAATAAAGATAAAATTGAAGAACGGCATAGACATAGATATGAGGTCAATCCCAAATATATTGCTGATTTGGAAAAAGGTGGCTTAGAATTTGTAGGTATGTATTAAAAAAATTGTTATACATAGACTGCTTATTAAAGCAGGTATAATACAGGGATCTCAGAAATGGTAAGAAATAGAGTTGATTAAATAGGATAAAGTTTACTATTTAGGATTGAACGTTAAACCTTTTTTTGTTTTATCCAAAATATGCGTAGCTTACTAATACAGGTAACACACTCCATTTGACTAATTTCTTTGGAGTGCTGTTGATGAAAATGTAATGCATATTTAACAGTTATCTCAATATTTGCTGTATTTTTTACGGATATAAAAGTTGATATGTATAGATACTCATAATCATGAACTACAGAATTATTTCAAAAAAACCTACATTCATTAAATAGGTTTACTGATCATAAAACAATCGTAAAATTCTTATGGAAGGGGTTATAGAAAGTCATAAAATATAATTTTGTAAAACATTTTTTCTACTAAAAAATATAGGTTAAAAAATATTTGATATTTACTGCTGGGCTGTTGCCTAGGCAACTTTTTGTCTAAATACTGTGTAGGGTTTGGAAAACCGCGTCCTAGATCTCGCTCTTTCAAAGCAAGCAAGCAAGCAAGGTATTTGGTAATGTAAGTAACTTTACCTATAAATATGTATTTTCTGTTTTGAATGGACCTTGTAACTACATACACTACTGGCCAAAAGTTTATAAACACCTTCCTTACGAGAAGTTTTTTTTATAGTAGCAGAAAAAAGAAGTATAATATTTCGATTTGTTGTTGTTTATACTCTAAGAATTGTAAGATCTGGGGACCCTCTGTAGGATGTACGTTGTGTTGTGTTTCTTATTCTTTTTTCTATGTAGTAGTAGGTTCGAAATCTAAGTAGTTGAACTTTATAAATAAAACGCTGTAAAGGTTTAAAACATTTATTGTGTCTTCAGGCCAAAACTGCCGCTGCAGGCCGACTTGTAAATCTTTACCGCCGGTATTCACTTTTATAGACTAGGGAATCTGCAGAAAACCTAGTCAGGGTAAAATATCTTGTAAGTTACTTTGTAGGAGTTAAGGAAATCCCCCTGACTATTGTTCTTAGCACACCACAACACGTGGAGGAAACAGGAAGAATTGTAATCTGGAGAAAAATCCTGCAGGAGCGCCGGTCAAGCCAGAGCGCTCTACTGAAGGCAGGGAAAGGAAATGGATTAATTCACAAAGGAAAATCTCGCAGAGCAACAGTTGAGACTATTTTCAAAATGCGTGGGTGATTTTGAAAATGATGTGCTTCGATGAACGAGTACAAAATAATTGTCCTATTTTAACAGTTCGTCCCTATTTATAGGAAGAAACTACGTGACCAAAACAAATTTGTGAGTTTTGAACCAAACTGTACCTTGAAATTTAACCCAAATAATTTAATAGTTCTGGGATATTTAATCAGAACTGCTCCAAAATCTATCAAGCGGGCAAGCTTAACTGACAAGAATGTTCAACAATACAATAAATTACAAGAGATTCTAAATAGTGCAAGTTCCTAAAATTATGGGGAGTTAAGATATGTGAATACAAAATCTGTTTATAAACATTCTGACCCTCAAACTCCAGACCGCTACAAAATCTGTTTATAAACATTCTCACCCTCAAACTCGAGAGGGCCAAGAACTAACCTACGATTGGTAATCTTACTATAACAAATAAACGGAGGTTGAGCTTTCCGGATTGTTCAGTCCAGTTCATTCAACAGCAATTCAATTGGGTTGCATTCGGGACTCTGATGAGGCACCATATTTTGCAGCACCCTTAAGGCTTTCTGGTCCTCTAAATATTTCATACATATCTTGGATGAGTGCTTTGGGTCATTGTCTTGCTGCATGAAAAACCCCTCTCCAATGCATCGTAAAGCAGAGGAATGGCATGTTCTGTTCTTGAAGGGTCTTAAGGTACACCTCCTTACTGCACTCTAGGGACTATACAGTTTATATCCGTTTTCTCTCCACCTAAGCGAGGAATAAACTTTCCTCTCTTCCCGCCAAAAAATTCAAACTTCGACTCATCCATGAAAAAAACCTTTTTCCATCCATTAAGACCCCATGATGCATACTGTTTGGCACACTCGAGCCCGCAAAAATGTTTTTTTCACTGCTACTTGTCCTTTTGAATCAACATCACGAAGTCGACATTTAACGGTAGTGATTCCTTGATTCCAGGTGCATGAACTTGCCTTTAGCTTTCGTAGTAACTTTAGGATCTTGGTCGGCTTGAAAATCCAGAAGTTTCCCTCCAGTGCTGCAGGGCTGTTGATGGGCTGACATTTATTTTTCTTGTGATTTCCCTCGTGGATATACCTTCCTGGTTTAGGCAAAAAGTAAAAACCACCATTGTTCGTTTTTCATTGCTCAAGTCTTGAGCTTTTACCATTTTGGAGGGAAAACAAGGAGAGTATCGGAGATCGTGTCATTATTAGGAGCACGTTTTCAGTGAAGGTCTACATGGTCCACATTATTATTTTATTGATTATTTTTTTCGTATAATTTTCAACCAATTAGAACGTATAATTTCGATAATACCTGATTATACATAGAGTAGCTCTACCAATCGAAAATTTTATAATAATTTAATTTCCATAGTAACCACATCGACATCAATATACAACAATACACAAACTAACAGGACCATCAAATTTTGACGTTTATCAATAACTGTTCAAAAATGAGTCGATTCGGAGATTTATCATTAAATTCAATAGACGAAAGTATACGAAATACTGAGCCTCATAATACAGTGAAAACAAAAAAGTACGTATGGAAACAATTTCTTACGTTTTGTAGTGAAAGCAACTATGTATTAAATGAATCAATTTCCACTGAAATGATAGCATCCATTTTGAAAGATTGGGCTTTCAATATGAGAAAAGGTAACGGAGAAAATTATAAAGAAAATGTGGTTAAAACGATGTGGAACGTTACGGCAAAACAAGTACAAGAAAAATATATGAAGGAGTTTAATAGAGTAATTGATGCATTCTCTAGTCCCATATTTTTAGCCGCAAGAAACGCAAGAAATTCAAAAAGAAGGGAACTTCAAATTTTACCAGACAAGAGAAAGGTTAGTGCATCAGCATTTAAAGATACCGAGTACATAGCAATGATAGAAGCGTGGGATGAAAATACACCAGAAGGATTACAAATAAAATTCTTCTTAATTGCTTCTGTAGAACTTGTGTGGAGGGGAAATGAAGGAGCGTCATGCTTGACTCATAATTTTCAAAAGGAAACTGGAAATGATGATACTCCAACTGGTAGAATACAATATAATCCTATTTTCACCAAAACCACACAGGGAGGAGCAAAACCGTGTGCTAATAATAAATGGCTTGTACCCAACCATAATGAAGTAAGTCGTTGTCCAATGAGACTTCTAGATCAACTAATGATAAAATAAAGCGAAAACATCAATATTAAAACAGATAGGTTATTTCTGACCGTAAATCCTAACTGGAGAAAACCAAAAACCCTTGGCTGGTACAAAAATATGCCAATTGGAGTGCACGAAATTAGTAAATGAACCAAAAAGTCTGCAGAATTGGCAAATTTGAATATGACAAACAGAACTGTTGGATGTTTATGACATAATTTGAATCTCCCGCTAAGAAGCCAGCCATTTTTTAAGTTGGCATCCATGTTTTGGACAGAGAGTTTTTTGTTTTTGTTTATGTTTATATTCTGACATCAAGTGTGAAAAATAAATTGTAAAAACCCGAGTTTTGTGTCTTTTCGTTATCATTAGATCCAACATTTGGCGACCGTGACAGGACGAATTGATTTTTCAGCAATAAAGTCATTAAAAAATCAATCAATATGGATACGATAAAAAAGGCCAGAACTGCGGTAAGAAATAGTTATTCTAGAATGGGTACTAATATAGACACTTTATTAGGCGAATCGCAAGTTGATATGCTAGAAGTGAAAGCAGAATTTGACACGTTCGAGAAGAAATATTCAGACTTAAAGAGGTTAGATGAACAAATGTTTACATGTATGTTAGAATCCGGTTGTTCAGAGGAAGATTTAGAGAATGAAATTGACACATGTGTTAAGTATGAAAAGAAATACAATTGTGCCGGTTTACAATATTTGAACTTCGCGCCATTGCGTTCAAGAAAATGCTACAGCAAGCCTTGGATATACAACAAAAACATTCGCGTAAAATTGTTCGGTAACAACCCACACCGTTAAAAACGTCACCGCGTTTCTTTTTGTATTTGCTGTAATTATCTTTGTTAATTATTGTTTGTAACATTAAATAAATGGTTTTACAACTCTGATGTGTCGTGCTTCTACATTTGGTGACCGCCGACGTGATCTAATGTTTGCATTCTTGGCCTTTTGCTTATAAGTGACCAACTACAATCGCGACCAAGCATGTCGGATCCTGTAGACCAATCCGGTTCAGCTGCAGACGCCATCCATGTCGAGGAAGTGCGACAAATTAAGTTACCACCGTTCTGGCAAATAGATCCAAAACTTTGGTTTATTCAAGTCGAAGCCCAATTTCATGCGTATTCCGTGAAGTCCGACCAAAGTAAGTACTTCACCGTTACAAGTGCGCTTGACAGTGCGGTACTTCAGAAAGTTTCTGACATTTTGATTAATGCTCCAGAGAAAGACAAATATATCTGTTTAAAAACTAATCTAATAGAACGGTTTAGTGATTCAGAAGATAAACAATTACGCCGCGTGTTAACCGAAATGGATTTAGGAGATAAGTCGCCATCACAGTTATTGCGCGAGATGAAAGCCTTAGCGAATAACAAATTCAGTGACGCGGTATTAAAAACTTTATGGTTGCAAAGACTACCCACAACAACACAATTAATTTTAAGCGCGAGTCAGGACACAGCAGTGGACAAAATGGCCGCCGTGGCCGATAAAATAGCGGAAGTGAATCTGTCAAACGGTCTGTCCAACGTCGCCGCCGTTAGTTGGGACTTCGAGCCAGCTATAAAGACGATTTAAAAGGCTCCCCCGCTGAATTGGTCTATGGCACAGCTCTACGGTTACCCGGAGAATTCTTTTTCAGCGAAAACACCTCCGAGGACCCAGCAAGTTTTGCACAAATTCTGCGCCAACAGATGAGAGAACTCCGAGCAGTCCCAGCATCCCATCACAACACGCAGACAGTTTTTGTTCAAACGGAGCTGTTTAATTGTTCCCACGTTTTCCTGCGGGACGATACCATACGACGTCCCCTACAGCAGCCATATACCGGCCCCCACCAAGTTGTTACCCGTCCAAACAACAAAACATTTACAATAATGTTACATGGCAGAAACACCAACGTTTGCGTTGATCGGTTAAAAGCAGCATTCATCGCTCAGCCTCCAGGCGAACCCCCAGCAGTCAATTCAGCGCCTTCACGCAACGCCATTCAGCTTCCTCAAGTGCTAAAACAACAGTCCACGACCAAAACGAAATCAGGCAGGACAGTTAAATTACCAGTTCGTTTTGCAAGTGTTGACGCTTCACTGGGGAGGGGGTGATGTGCCGGTTTACAATATTTGAACTTCGCGCCATTGCGTTCAAGAAAATGCTACAGCAAGCCTTGGATATACAACAAAAACATTCGCGTAAAATTGTTCGGTAACAACCCACGCCGTTAAAAACGTCACCGCGTTTCTTTTTGTATTTGCTGTAATTATCTTTGTTAATTATTGTTAGTAACATTAAATAAATGGTTTTACAACTCTGATGTGTCGTGCTTCTACAATACAATAGAGGAAGACATTTGTTTAACACAGAAGATGGTTTCTAATTTGGCACAAGAGAGAGACGTTTCAGATGAGAATAAATGTGAGGTGGAAAAACTTATTTCACATGCATTTGTAGAACCGCTATATTATAGTTGACACAGAGGTTTTATCGTCCATGGATAGTTTTGAAGTCAAAGAGAAAATTCATCTGGAATCTTGTATATTGCTGGTTTTGTGGCATACAAATTTAAAGACAAGTACCAGTTGGGAATTCCCACAAGAAAATTAGATCCGAATAGGGCGCCTGACTGGCTGCAAATGATTTCCAGAGGGTCTCTCCTTCACCCCAATAACGAACTGTGGGAACTAGCACAAAAACTGGAGGCAGAATTTTATCAAATGCATCGAACTTCCTTATCGAAGAACAATAACATTTTTGAAGAACTGGCTCAAATAATAATATACAAATAATAATAAATAACCGACCAGGTGAAGGCTGGATGCAAAAGTTTCTAATTCGACATAAAGAAGAACTGTCGAAAAGAATATCTCAATCTATTAAACAAAGTAGAGCAAAGGTTGACCATAACACGATTAACATGTATTTCGACAATTTGACAAATGTCCTTGAAAATATTAGTCCCGAAGCAATAGTAAACTATGATGAGACAAACTTTACGGACGACCCCGGTCGTTTCAAAGTGATTGTCCGAAAAAAATATAAACGGGCTGAAAAAATAATGGACACTCCAAAATCAGCAACTTCTGTTATGTTTGCCTGTTCTGCGTCAGGTATTATGCTACCGCCATATATCGTCTATAAGTCGGACCACCTGTGGAGCACCTGGACAGAAGGTGGGCCTACTAATGCTAGATATAATAGAAGTCGCTCCGGATGGTTTGATACTAATATATTTGAGGACTGGTTCCTAAAAGTCGCATTGTCCTATTTTAATTCTTTACCTCCTGGTCGTAAAGTACTAAAAGGAGATAATTTAGCGAGTCACGTTTCTCTAGACGTTATTAGAAATTGTGAAGCGAACAATTATCTGCTTCGTTTTGCTGCCGCCTAACAGCACTCATATGAGCCAACCTTTGGAAGTTAGTGTTTTCAGGTCCATTAAAATTAAATGGCGACAAGTTCTAAGAGATTGGAAAACAAAAATAAGGGTGTTATAAGGAAGGACATATTTCCTAAGCTGTTAAGACAGTGTTTGGAGAGTATACATGCAAAAACTGAGAATAATATTAAATCTGGGTTCAAAGCAACTGGCATTGTACCAATCGACCGCCAAAAAATCCATTCTAAACTTCCGACGGCAGAAGATCTTGCAGCAACTGTACAAGCAGAAAATATGATGGGACAGGCTTTAAAAGATATGTTTCAAGAAGCTAGATTTGGAAAGCCGGGAACATCTAGTGCAGGACGAAAAAAGAAATTGGCGGTAGAACCAGGCAAAAGTATTTGTCAAGGAGATATTGACAATTCATCTACATTGCACACTGAAAAACCAAAAGAGAATTCAAAAGAGAAACCAAAAGAAAACCCAAATGAAAAATCGAAACAAAAAAAAGCGAAAGATAGTAGTGTCAAGTTCTGAAAGTGACGAAGATGTATTACCACTCCATTTACAAAAATACAAGGAATTTGCACTGCAAACGATGATAGTGATGATGACCCGGAAATATATTCTGAACCTGATGAAGGCGAACCCTCGGAAGACGAACCCATTGACGACAAATCTGAGAACAACAATGTGTGTAAAGAAGCAGACATGGTAGAGAACTGCAACAATGCAGCCGAAGACTTAACAATTGGTATATTTACGTAAATATGAAAACAGAAAATGGAACTTTCAAGAAGTTTGTAGCTAAAATACTTTCCCACCAAGATAACGGCTATGTATGCACATTTTTAAGACCAAGTGACAAATTAAAAAGTAGCTTCACATATCCAGTGACTGAAGACATCGGTCTCGTTGAAGGAAATGAAATAAAAAAGAAGTTAACTATTGCGGAAACCCTAAGAAGAGGTCAAATAAAATTCAAAGAACTTTTTCAATAAATTTGATTTATTAATTTTTATTTACCAATGTATTTTTATTAGTTTTTGAATATGTTTATTTAAGTTTTGTACAAAATAATAAAAATTACAGTACTTTTGGCTATAAAAACCTTGTTTCTTTGCCGATTTCAACCAACCAAAGACCAAAAATTGTGTCTTCACTTTTTTATTTTCGATTAGCCCCCACAGCGGCTTTAAATGCAAAGGTGCGTCCTGTACACGCTCATTTTCAAGTAGCCCCATCGCGGGGCTAGTTGAAAATGAGCCCTTTATATATTTTTTTTTGAAAAAGTGGTGGGGCCTAAATTTTTTTCTAATGCTGGAAGGGTTTCCTTACGCCACAAATTTTAACATAGTAATTTCGGTTTTTGAAAAAACCTTAAGGTTTGGTGCTGGCAGAATGAGATTCTCAAAAAGTTTTATCAAGTAGCCCCGTTTTACGGTACATAAAATGAATGAATTTTGCTGTAAAATAAGAACACTTCTTTTTCTTTCTCTCTCTGCTTTACAGAATTACTGTGTATAGTATTCAAGAATTACGTTATTTGTACTGCCAAAGAATGCACTTAAATGACCATAACCTGGTTAATCCTCTTACCAAGAATTCGGGTTGAAAGTTACTCCAAACTAAATGGAAGATTTAAAATGCCCGCAATTGCCGCAATTCAAAAGTAGGCATCACCAATATAAGAAATCCAAAACCCTAAATAAAAACTCGCTTATTATTGGTGAAATCGCCATTCACCATATAACAAATGTTTAAGAGATAACAGAGCTGACTATCACTGGATTATCAGCTCCCTTATATCCTAACCCCTGTACAAACAAATAAATTTACTCATAGTATTGTAAATATTATACTGATTGTAAATAGTAATA